>JAWZYV010013745.1:0-142005 GCA_038373885.1 Cheiracanthium punctorium | reverse complement strand
CCCTGTGTGTGCTACATACAAAACATAAGTAAGGGTGGCTCTCACGCAACACTTATCTTACACCCTCCTCTCAGTCCGAAAAGCCGTTGATTCGGATCAGAAATCTTTTAAGTTATTTGAACCGTTAGATCTTATACCGTATTTAAATATATTGACACCAATATGTTATAATTTGTAACGAAATGTTCCAATATTATTGCATATAGTTATGTAGCTATAACGGTATGAATATATCGTTCTGTTCCTTTAACGTTATGGTCTCATACCGTATTTAAAACGTTATTCAGCGAAATGCTATATTCTATAACTAATTGATACTGTATCGTTATTAAATAGTTAGGTGAGTTTAACGTTATAAACTAAGCGTTAGCATGAGTAACCGAATGCATTCTGTTACTTTTTGTTCAGTTTCTGAGTATAACACAAAACGGAATAACGTTATAATAAGTATACCATTGAATAACGTTATTCTGAATAACGTTATTGCAATAACGTATTCATTTGCGTTCTGTAGATTTGTTACGGTACGATAATAAAATACAAAATGTAACGTAACTAATACATAACGAAAATCAAGCAGTTATTTGTACATATAAAAATTGTATAACGAATTATTTTGTTACAAGGCCGAATAACGTTACAATTTTGTTACGTTAAGTTACGGATCCCTGCTTTTAACACGCATCAACACCTAATGTAATATGCTAAATTTCACAATTTAACTAATATAATTTTTATTCGCAATTTCATTTTTATAGAATTTAAGAGATATCTAGCTCTCTTAAAATATTTTCCTTTTAAATGAGAAATAAATATGTAATATTTAGTCGTGAATCTAGTCTAATAATATTTTAGAAATCAGATGAGTAAATTATTTCTGTGTTAAAATGTTGAAACATATGCTGAACATAAGTAAATCGTTATGCATATATTTAATTACATAATTATAGTGTCACATAAATTGAAATATTTATTGTGTATTTACAAGAGAAAATTCTTCTTGGATAAATTCAAAATGTCCCAGTTTATTTCAAGGAAATTCGGCGATTACATAATTAAATTTATAATGAGACTTATATTAAATGAAATACAAAGAAGCACATGGGGAAGTATTTGTGCTAACCATACAGAGTTATATAAAGACTTAAAATGCTCAAAATGCTAGTTAAAGAATGAAGAAATGAAACTAGTTCATTTGCAATGCTCACGTTTAATTTCAATGTTATAAAAAGAAATAGGATTTAGAAAATATGTAATGGGAAAAATATATTTTCAGTATTTTATTAATTTTTTAAAATATTCGATGTTTTATTCTTTTAAAAAAGGTTGCAAAGTCGCTGTAAATCATAAATTGCTTACTTCGACTTCAGATCCAATTATATTATGCATTATGCATGCAATTTATTTTCTGTTCAGCAGAGATTTCAACAAGTAACAAAAGTACATTTGTTTTAAGTGAACAAACACAGAAATAATTTACTAACCTTTTTAAATTGAGTGTGTTTCTTATTGGTATGTTATCTTGTGTAAGTCGTTAAACTTGTGAATATGCCACTCAACATTTTGCATCGCAACGCTGCACTGTGTCAAACGTAGCTACTGAACGCTCCCGAAAAAAATACTGCCAGGCGGAATGAAAAGGGGGCTTCTTATTGGATGGAAGATAAAAGGGAGAGGAGCGGGCGAAATTCAAATCGACGTGAGGGGGGGGAGGGGTAGCGATGTTGTACTAGGAAGCAGCATCTCCTTTCATCTCCCTTTTCCACAGACTACGCCATCTCTGAATAGTCCTTTCGAAGTCCAATCCCGACCTCGGCTCAACAGGTCAAAAATACCTGAGACCGAAGAGTATATGGAGGAAGTTGGTTGAGTTTTCTCCCGAGGTCAGGGAGCTGCGGAATGAATTACACGTCGGCGGTATAGCTTCAGCGGACGTTGAATGGACGTCGAACAAAAAATCCCGAGTACGAGCCGATGAAATAGACAGTCGGCCAACTTTTTACCGAACTATTTTGCTGACTGGGGCGTATCAGCGGAACAGTTGATCTCATAAGAAAGGATTTCCAAATCAACTAAATTCTTGTACTTCAAACAAAAGGATTTTCAAAATTAACGAACATCTTGTAAGTATTTCCCAACCACAGGAAGAGGCGTATCAGCGCAACAGTTGATGCCGAATTCAGAACATCGGTCGATCTCTAGAATTGATTTTATTTCTAATAATCAATTTTCGTTTTCTTCAAACAGATACGTTAAAATTACCCAGCCGAAGGCATCGGTCGATTTCAGGAGAATGAGACTGGGTCTCAAACCCTTCTATCTTCCGAGAGGCCTGGTTTGCGTTTTCGAAATTTCAAATCCAACTGACAAAACCGTTACTGAAGTTCTGTAGCTTGACTTACGCCAATTTGGCTAATTCTTATGTTTTTGTCTCAATGTCACAGTATCCACTGCATATTTTTAATTGTAGCCAATGGAGATAAAAATCACATGGGGCTTCCCTTTTCCTTGTAAACCTGAAAATTTATGAGTTTTTTGACTGTGTCTGGCGAAACGATCTGGCGAACCGATTTTCCCTGCACACTTGTTGTTTACAGAAATATAATATCGCCCCGTGTGGTCTTGAGATTCCGTCTCTGAAAATTCGATGTCTGTGCGGTCCCGTGTGAACGAACTCTGGGACCTTGGGGGGGGGAAATTGTATTTCATACTTGAAGTAATCTTAAAAACTTCGCATATACTTGTGAGGTATTAAAGTTCGCCTTTTCCAGAGCATGATTGAAAAATGTTATGCCTTCGCATAACAAAGTGGCTTAATGAAAGTATGTAGATGCACAGCTTATGGGTTTTATAAAAATATCCCTATATTTCGCGATGAAATCCATGCAAGTAAGCCCGTAGCTGGGCTTACTTGAGTACAGATACAGAGGTCTTGCTGGTAGCTCAGACACTATCTTTTAGCATTAGAGGAAAAAACGAAGGCATCACCACTTTTCCTCCGTGGAGCGAAACGGAGCAAGACAGGATCATTAGAAAATTATCATTGTACGTATTAAGTTTCAAAAAGATCCATAACATCAAACTGTGTACTGTATACTACCTTTTCTATAAATTCCAAACAAAAACTGAGATTCTTGATTTGTTTAATTCATATTTAATAGGTTACTGCAATACTGGACAGTTTATTTGTGGAGACAGGCAGTGTGTGGATAAAGAGCGGCGCTGTGATTTACGTGAAGATTGCATAAATGGTGCCGATGAAAGGAACTGCAGTAAGTATAAAATTCTTGAACAACATGTTTTGTTTAAATAAGAAGTGTCACATTTTTAAACAATGATGAAACAAAGGGCAAGGCTTCTCTCCTCCCGAGAATTAGATCCCATTATTGCAAAAACTACCTTTTCCACGTTTTAGGTTACCTGCGATTTTTTTTCTGACCACGCGCAACTAAGAAGTTTCTTACTGACTTACCAATTTGCATATGGTGTGTGCAGATATTTTTTGTTTATGTAAATTATACAGAGGCTTTTACAAACAAAGGAGTTCTGAGAAAATTAAGCATGCATAATTGTATGTATCGTATTAAATGCAAGCAAGAAAAAAATCACCGGCCATTCACATTCTGCATGGCTGATTTAAGCTTTTTCAAACACAGGTCTTTCTGTTGGCGATAACACATTATTGGCACTCCTTAATTATTTTTGTCTTAGAGAGGGTTCTAAACATCTTAAATAGTCACAATTCAGACGAAAAAAGGAAATAAAATAAATAAATAAAAGTAAAAAATCTGAAACAGTTTCAGATTTTAAATACTCACTAAAGTGCTAAATATTAAAAACGTGTCATAATCCAAGCGTCTTCCATATTTTCTTCCCTTATTCCATTAAGTTGGAAAGTGTATCATTTTTCGTGAGTATGGCTCATTTTTCTCCCTTGTTCCATAAAACACATCTTTGTAATCAAAATCTATCTTAAAATCGCCTACTAAAATTGTTTTACAATTTCCGCCAGGCATATTCCAACCGTATTTCACCGTTTTAAATACTATTTGGAATGCGCATCATAATCCATTAGTGGTGTTTGACTTTCTCGAGTTGATTTCTAATTTAACGCCCGTACTCCCGCCAAGGTGGCGATACTTAAACATGCAGTTACCACGGCGATTTTTTGTATTTATGTGGCAACCTTAATTTAGAATTAAAATGTGATGTGGAACAACGTGTAAGAACATTATTCCATTACTTATTTATTTATATTTTGAGTTGACAATTAAAGTAGTGTAAATAATTTATTGTCTTCAAATTTCTTACCTGGTGCGTTTATCGCTCATTTGTTCACTTTATTTTTCATCTACTTCTTTTGGGAACGTTGAAACCTGAGCATAAATCCTAGAGACCCATGACTACAAAGCTTGTCAAAGTGTGGCGACTTTTTAAGTTGGCGAGAGTGGGAGCGTTAAAACAGGAATCAACTCTTTCTTGTTCCATAAAACACATATTTGGAATTGAAATCTATGTTAAAATCACCAACTCAAACTATTTTACAATCTTCGCCAGGCATATTTTAACTATACTTTCCTGGTTTCTAGACAAATTCGGAAGATATCGCCAAGCTTGGTTCGGTTTTGAAGTTATTTCTTGGCAGCAAACTTGGTGCGATCAATTATCAAAAATTTTAAATACCTTGTGCGACTTTCAAGAATTTAATCTTCCCCCCCACCTCTGCGTTATCTGGCAAGCACACTTGAAAATAACCTCAACGTGACGTTTCATGTCTACAAAACCTGTCTACAAAGTCGCGTAGACAAAAACCTGGGACGGAACGAAATAGCACCCTAGTGTTGAAAAAAAAAAAAAAAAGTGCATTTCAGATTTTACTTCCAAATTTTACAGACGCTGTATTAAAACGTCTTAGGCAAGAATATATTAATCAAGAAATAATATTTCATATCTATGAAACGAATGAAACATTTAGATTTTTCTCAGCTTTAGGTATCTATATATTAATTTGAAACATGTTTTTCTTTCGGCAACTAAATTGAGAGAACGGCCGGGCGCAGAAATTTGATTGAGGTGTCTAAAGAAGGGTCTTGGTCTGTAAATGTGCCATCAAAAGAGAGAATTAGAAAAATTCGAACGGTTTAGGCGTGGCGGAATTGCAAAGGTGCAAATTTTCATAACATTGTGGTTTATTAACCCCATTGTTGGCAGTTTTAAACGTCTTCTTTATTTTGACGCCTTATCGCTTTTTTCTTTTCAGTTGTCTTCAGTTCATCGCTTCTAACTTTTCAGTTGTCTATTTGATATTGGATATTTATCAGCATTGCCAGAAAATGCAAATAAATCAGGAAGCGCCCTTTGGCAGATTCATTATTTGTCCCTCGAAGAATACAGGTCAAAGATACTCCTTTTCTCGAATTCTGCTGATTTTTTACTACTTTCTTTGATAAATAAACCATTTTGCGATTCCATATTTTGCATTTATATTAATAAATTTACCAGGTATATTCTGATTAGAATAAGAGCAAGTATGATTTAAAAAAAGAAATTAAAAACCGAATTCGAATTACTTCAACATAAAGAAAAATTAATCGCATTCTAAAATAAAAGGCTTTGGCCAAATTCTCACGAAGTATAGCAGATATTGCCAAATTGAGTTGAGTCTTGCAGACTTATTTTTTGACGACAAACTTCGCGATAACTCGCCAAAACTGGTAATATTTCGCCATAGAAATAACATTGTGGTTTATAAAACTCATTGTTGGCAGCTAAAAACGCCTTCTTTATTTTGACGCTTTATCGCTTATCTGATAATCTAGAACGTGTTTTTACTGTATCCACTAATTTAAATTTACAGAATGGCTACCTGTAAAAAAAAAATTTTAATGTCTAAAAAAGACCTTAGCCTGTAGATGTGTGATCAAAAGAGAAAAATAGAAAAAGTCGAACAGATCAAGCATGGCGGAACGGCAAATGTACAAGATTTCGCCATAGCAATAACATTGTGGTTTATTAAATATATTTGGTAGTCATAAAAGCTTTCTTTATTTTGGCGCTTTATCGCTTATTTCCTTAATTTTTTTAGCACCAGAGTGCTATTATTTCTCCCAAGTTTTTTGTGTAGACACTTTTTCCTACAATTAGTGCGTCGAGTCACTTTTCAAACTAGTTTGCCAGATAACGTGAAGGGGGGGGGAGGCGTTAATAAATTGTTGAAAGTCACACAAGGTTTGCAATTTTTGATAAAGGTTCGCTAAACTGGGTGCCAAAACGCGACAATTTATTATAAATATATTTTGAGTATAGTTAGAAAACGCCTGGCGAATCTTGTAAAATAGTTTTAGTAGGCGATTCAAATATAGATTTTAATTCCGAAGAATTATTTTATAGAACAGAGAAGACAAATGCGGTACACATCATAGATTATGATACACTTTCCAAATGGTATTTATAAAGGTGAAATATAGTTTGACTATGCCTGGCGAAAATTGTTAAAAAGTTTTGGTAGGCGATTTCAATGTAGATTTCTATTCCAAAGAAGTGTTTAAGGAACAAGGAAGGAAAACACGGTACACTCATGGATTGTGATGCCCATTCCAAACCGTATTTAAAATGTCTAAGGGATATAATTGGAATATGACTGGAGAAGATTGTAAAACAGTTTCAGTAAGCGATTTTAAGATAGATTTCGATTCCAAATATGTGTTTTACGGTACAAGCAAGAGTTGATTCCTATTTTAACGCCCCCGCTCTCGCCAACCTAAAAAATCCCAAACTTTGGTGAGCTTTGCAGTCATGGGTCTCTAGGACATATGCACAAGTTTCAACGCTCCAAAAAGAACTATATGAAAACTAAAGTGAACTCATTAGCGATAAACGCACTCGTTAAGGAATTTGAAGACACTTAATTATTAAAACTACATTAATTGGCAACCCAAAATAAATAAAAATGTAACGGAATGCTTTACTTACAGGTTGTTCCAAATCGCCATTTTAATTCTAAATTACGATTGCCATATAAATACAAAAAATCGTCGTGGTAGCTCCATATGTTTAATGATCGCCACCTTGGCGAGAGTCGGGGCGTTAAAGTAGGAATCAACCCAGAAAGAGAAACACGGCAAACTCATGGATTATGATGGACATTCGAAACAATAATTAAAACGTTGAAGTATAGTTTAATATACTTGGCGACAATTATAAAATAGTTTAAGTAGGCGATTTTAAGATAGATTTCGATTCCAAAGATGGCTTTTATGAAACAAGGAAGAAAAATACGGCACAGTCATGAATAATGATACACTCTCCAACTTAATGGAATAAGGAAGAAAAATAGGGACGACGCATAAACTATGATACGCTTTTAATATATAGCACTTTGGTGCGTATTTAAAATCTGAAAGTGTTTCAGATTTTCTTCCTTTTCTATATATTAATTTGAAACATGTTTTTCCCGTATCCACTAAATTGAAAGAACAGCTATGTGTAAAAATTTGGTTGAGGGGTCTAATAAAAGGTCTTGGTACGTAGATGTGTCATCTAGAGGGAAAAAATTTTAAAAGTCGAAGGGATCAGGCGTGGCGGAACTTCAAATGTGCAATTTTTCGCCATAGAAATAACATTGTGGTTTATTAAATACATTTTGCAGTCATAAAAAGCCTTTTTACTTTCCGAACATGTACCATGTAAGGAAACTATTGTAATCATGAAAAAATGCGACTTCGAGATTTTGGTGTATTGACAAGTTTTGAGGTCTTCTGAATTCATTTATGCCATTTTTACGAGGTGTGTGTGTGTGTGTGTGTGTGTGTGTGTGCGCGTGTGAGAGTGAGAGAGAGAGAGAGAGAGAGAGAGAGAGAGGAGAGAGAGAGAGCACGATAGATAGCTCCTAAACGGGGCATTCGATTGAGCTCAAACTGGGTATATATGTTATAAACTACCGTCACAAGACCGGTATTGATTTTGGTGTGTATAGGACTTACAGTTTTCCTACAGGGCTACGACAAAGATTTCTTTTATATTATGGCCTATGGGAGGAAATTCTTGAAAGTGCGCTAGAGTTTAAACGATACATTCGATTGAACTCAAATTGGGTATATATGTTATAAAAGACCATCTTAAGACCGGTATTAATTTTGATGTGTATAGGACTTATAGGTTTTCTACAGGGCTACGACAAAAATTTCTTTTACATTATGGCCTATGGGAGGAAATTCTTGAAAGTGCGCTAGCGTTTAAACGATGCATTCGATTGAACTCCAATTGGGTATATATGTTATAAAAGACCATCTTTAGACCGGTATTGATTTTGGTGTGTATAGGACTTACAGTTTTCCTACAGGGCTACGACAAAGATTTCTTTTACATTATGGCCTATGGGAGGAAATTCTTGAAAGTGCGCTAGCGTTTAAACGATACATTCGATTGAACTCAAATTGTGTATATATGTTATAAAAGACCATCTTAAGACCGGTATTAATTTTGATGTGTATAGGACTTATAGGTTTTCTACAGGGCTATGACAAAGATTTCTTTTACATTATGGCCTTTGGGAGGAAATTCTTGAAAGTGCGCTAGCGTTTAAACGATATATTCGATTGAACTCAAATTGGGTATATATGTTATAAAAGACCATCTTAAGACCGGTATTGATTTTGGTGTGTATAGGACTTACAGTTTTCCTACAGGGCTACGACAAAGATTTCTTTTACATTATGGCCTATGGGAGGAAATTCTTGAAAGCGCGCTAGCGTTTAAACGATACATTCGATTGAACTCAAATTGGGTATATATGTTATAAACCACCATCATAAGACCGGTATTTATTTTGATGTGTATAGGATTTATAGTTTTTCTACAGGGCTACGACAAAAATTTCTTTTACATTATGGCCTATGGGGAGAAATTCTTCAAAGTGCGCAAGCGTTTAAACGGTGCATTCTATTGAGCTTCAGTTTGGTATATATGTTTGAATTATTCATCGATTAAATTTTATTTAAATGCTTGGTAATGGTCTTAATCGTAAGTGTTCGGAAAGTCGATTGAAGTCCCTCCAGATTTTTTATTTTGGCGCTATATCGCTTATTAGCACTAGGGTGCTATTTCGTTCACGCACAGCCTTTGTCTACTCGATTCTGTCGACATGATTTGAGGACAGGTTTTGTAGAGATGAACTGTCATGATGAAAATCTTTTTAAATGTGTTTGCCACATAACGCGGAAAGGCGGGGGGGGGGAGAATAAGTCCCCTAATAGCACAGATGGTCACAAAAGAGTCGCTGTGACGTCACAGAGGGTCACAATTGTCACATACTACTCACATTGTGACTTGTGAGTGATGTGACTCTACTGTGTTGTCACTGTGAAGTTTATTTGTGATCAGTCACCAGGTGACGTCGCCGTGAAGTCACCATGTGACTAGTATCTGATCGGTCGCTAAGTGACTCCACTATGAAGTCACCATGTGACTAGTATGTGATCGGTTGCTCAGTGACTCCACTGTGAAGTCACCATGTGACTAGTATGTGATTGGTCGCTCAGTGACGCCACTGTGAAGTCACTGTGTGACTATTTTGTGACTACTGATTCTTTTGGACTTCAAAATGACATCACACAGCCGCTTTTGCGACTTTGGAAACAGACTCATTTTTTCTAATATTTTGTGGCTATTTCTTTCCTGAAACATTTAATAAATAAATCCGAAAATAGTAATTCAATAAAACCTCGCAGTTATGTAGTAATGGAATTTAGTTTAATTTATTAACTTTTAAATTATTTCGTTTAAACAAGACAATATTATTTATAAAAAATATTATTCTTAAAAATATTAGAGTTAAGAGTTCTAATCACAATGGTGAAAACTAAGTATCTGTGAGTAAAATTAACAATTTCTTTCATATCCCCATGACATATATGTTTGGATAGAGTATGTAAGGTTTAAATTTCGGATTGGGGGGGGGGGAACTATCCGGTACTTTCAACCTTATTGTTACTAGAGTAAATACAACTGTCTCAAAATTGCTGTTTTTTAATAATTGCTTTAAGTTTTCAGATCTCGCCCCTTTAAATACGTCTCTGGTATGTTTGAAAGTTCCACTTCGAAAATTTTGAAATAAAACTATGGGTCTAAGTCAAAAATACTTTATTTATTTTATCTAATGCATTTTTTTCCCAATTGTAATTTTATTTATTTTAATATGAAATCCCTTTTAGGCAGTGGCGGATCCAGAATTTTTTTTGGGAGGGGCTAAATCATTTAAAAAGCTTATTTCACCCAATTAAAATGTACTATAAATCAAAATTTTAGTCTAAACCTATGTATTAGGCTTTTGGGAGGGGCTGAGTAATAAAATATGATCATTTTAGCTATTTAAAGTGTATAATAATGCAGAATGTTACCCTTGAGCAATCTCTTTTGGGGGGGCTGAAGCCCCCTAGCCCCTCCCCTGGATCCGCTACTGCTTTTAGGCAAAATATAGCAAAAATATAAATCTTATCCCTCATACTTTAATATATATCAAACCTCACATGTCGCACATTACAAATCTATTTCATAACCGAATAAAAAATTTCAATAAATCATTAGTTTTTTCGGATGAATACCTAAATAAAACAGCACATTATCTGCTGAAAATAATTTATGTGGAAAAAGAAAGAGGCGCACCTTCGATATACCCCCTACCTTGATTTTTGGCGCCAAGGCCGTTTTCGACGGCGCCAAAAACGGAAGAGAAGTGGCCAAAAATGCCGTTTTCGACGGCGCGAAAAATAAAAAAATGGCCGTGAAACCACTTCCGAAAGCGGAAAGACTATATGAATTAGAAGATTTCCACAAAAAATTTAGGGTTAAAATGTAAAAATGGTCGCGAAGCAACGTTTTCAGAACCGAAAAAAACTATGAGAATTATAAAAATTCTACAAAAAATTTAGGGTTAAGAATGTAAACAACAATAAAACAAAGAAAATTTAAGAATTCATGAATGTAGAATTCGCGTTTTCGAACAAGAAATTAGAAATAAAAAAATTGTAGAAATAATTAAGGGTTAGGAATCTAAACACGAATAAATTCAAGGAAATTTAAGAATTGATGGACACAGAAATCGCGTTTTCTAACAAGAATTCAGGGTTAAAAATTTGAAAAAACCTAAATTCCACAAATAATGGGATTTTTATGTGAGGAGGGCTCTGCCCCCCCTCAACCCCCCCGTTTTTTTTTTCACGAAAAGGTAGTCGGGAAAAATAAGAAATAGAGTAGAGCGTTTTAAGAAAAAAGCCAAAAACTGTGAAGCCATTCGCCTGTACAAATAGTACACAGTTACCACGATGTATAACGCGAAACAATATTATACGTTACCAAAAATATCTCGGAAAGGTTAAGCTCACACTCCGAAAGGATGTCTCCCTCGAAAAATCCAAAAACTTCTCCTGGTCCATTAACAAATAGCTCATAACAAAAAATATATTAGCTACACCTTTCTTCCCACACGTGGGATTTATCAGACAAGTTTTACGTTAAATTTTGTTCAAAAATACCCTGATAATTTTCAATTACATTAGCTACGGAGGTTCTTAAAAAATCATAAAATCCTAACCAAAAATTATCATAAAATCCTAACCAAAAATTAATCCTAAAAAAAGTACAGTAAAATATCAAAAGATCACAGTACCTTTGCAGAAGCGCTTTCGGTCAACTTACTACCTCTCTCTAAAAATGTGAAAAAAAGTTCACACAAGCTTCCACGTGCAGGAGCTATTGCATCACGGCGCTCTGTCATTGGCCTGCCGGCCTAGGTTGCCATAAATAGCCTCCCCCCATTCTCGCCAACGAAATTCGTTTAGGAAACCAGAAAATCCCTTTTATCGCCAAGCTTGGCACAAAAAACGTAATCTTTGGCGCGAAAAAAAGGTAAGGGGTATATCGAAGCTTAGCCAAGAAGGCGAGATTTCCAAGATTTTTAATTTATATTTATTAATTATGATATTTTTTATATTATTTATAAAATACTCACAGAATATAAAATTTATTTATAAAATAGATATATATATTTATATATAAAACTTATTTATAAAATACTCACAGAAAAATTTTAAATTTCCAAAAGAAGTCGTCAGAACTAGCTTTTGCAGCAATCAGTTTACTTTTAAAGGCTCCCGAGCAAGGTAATCACAGCGTTGCGGTAAGATGCTGGGCTATGAACCATTAGATCCATGGTTCGATTCTGGACTTCAACTTTTTCTTGCCTGAGAGTTTGGTGCTGCCATCTGGTGTATATTTTCGGTAACTCTTTTTCCCCGAATTTTTTCGCTCTCGCAAAACTGTCCCATCGTGACTTCTCTGAACGGTCGGAATGCGACTACACAGCGAGAGGACATAGGGACTCTGGCGTGACTTTGCTGCGGAGTCGCGGCAACTGTTTGTAACTCTATTGTGACAGTATTGTGTGGTCGCATTTCAGTCACAGGGGACTGTTGTGCTATTAGGGTCTGACGAGGTTTGCGATTTTTGATAATTGATCTCAAAGTTTGCTGCCGAAAAAACAAACAAACTTAAAAGCCGAACCATGCCTATGGCGATGGTTGTTTGCCAGGAGAGGACAGCTCGTGTCACTGAATGTGTCGCTTAGAGCTACATATACGTCCTTCCCGGAATTTCCCGCCACAATTTGGAGCCTCATCAGAAGGTGGGGGACTTCTGAATATTGGCACCCCTCGGAAACTGCTAGCGACCGCCGAGAGGACTTTCGGAACCACGGATTTAACGTGCACGTATACCGCATGTACACGGTGGTCTTTAGTGTTACGCCGGTATCGAACCCACAACCTTCCGGTTACGAGTCCAACGCCTTAACCACTGGGCTACCACGGCCCCCTATGGCGATGGTTGTAAAATAGTTTTAGTCGGCAGTTTTAATATAGATTTCGATTCCAAAGAAGTGCTTTATGGAACAAGGAAGAAAAATATGGCACGCCCATGGATTATGATGCACTTTCAAAACAGTATTTATAAAAGTGAAGTACAGTTAGAATGTGTTTCGCGAAGACTGTAAAACAGTTTTAGAAGGCGATTTTAATATTGATTTTGATTCCAAACAAGTGTTTTATGAAACAAGGAACAAAAACACGGCATGCTCATGAATAATGATACACTTCTCAAGGAAGAAAAATAGGGATGGCGCATGGATTACGATATGCTTTTAATATACAGCACTTAAGTGGTTATTTAAAATATGAAAGGGCTTCAGATTTTTTTTTCATATTTCTCTCTATAGAAATACACTGTGGTTTATTAACCACATTATAAACTTCTTCTTTATTTTGGCGCTTTATCTTTTATTTCTTTAATTTCTGAGTTTTCTATCTGATATTAGATCTTCACCATCGAGGATAGCGTGAGAAAATGTAAATAAAGCACGGAACGCGCGATCGTCATTTGGCGGATTAAATTTTTTGTCTCTCTCAGAATTTCGACATTTTTTACTATTTTTATTTCATACTGTTGGCGTTTATTTTCCTGAACCCGTATTTCCTCATGGAATGTTGTATGCCGCTCTTTCAATGTTTAGATAAAAAAATGCCGTGGCAATCAAGATCACTCACGATGATTTACCTGGACGTTCCGTGGTCTATGGTTGGACCCAAAATATCGTCTTCAACGAAATACCCAATTAGAATTTGTAACTGTAATCGTGCTCATTCGTCATTTAATATGTACTGTTTCTTTTTTTACTCAATAAAGATAGTTAAAAACAAATTTTAAATATTTCAATCATTTCATCGCCATTGTACAGTTGCCAAAGTAAGAACTGGCGTAGAAACTTTTTGTTTACTTTCTGTCACACGTCATGTCACGTCCGCGTCACTCTTCGTTTTTTCCTGTCCGTTTTTCCCAAGACCTCAGTGACATTCCTGATCGTTCCCATTTATTTTTGAAATATTGCAGTCAATAAAGTGACCGTCGAATCCGACGGGTTTCAGCTAGTCTTCTTGAAAAGAAATTTTTGATTTCAACTTTGCATAAAGCAAAAGTAGGAAAGTTGACTAATTGTTGCACATTTTTTTCATTGAATATATAACTGAATTATGTGGTTTCACAGTGAAATTTTCTCTTGTTAAGGAATTAACTGACAATTGTCGGAGAATGTGTTGTATACAGAAATTCTTTCATTTAGTGTATGCGGCTATCGTGGGGATGGTTTCATTTCTTTCCTAATCAGTGCTTTCAAAGAACCTCTTTCCTTGTTAACAAAATCTTTCACCTTCATTACTTCAGCATTTAATGTGTTTTTACACGTTCGAATTTCTTAATAAAGTTTTAATAATGTACCTACAGTTATAACTTTTCGGGGAATATTCATCTATACCCAGAACTGGCCAATTGTTTTTTCTACAAATTCTTTATTTATAAAATAGATATATATATTTATATATAAAACTTATTTATAAAATACTCACAGAAAAATTTTAAATTTCCAAAAGAAGTCGTCAGAACTAGCTTTTGCAGCAATCAGTTTACTTTTAAAGGCTCCCGAGCAAGGTAATCACAGCGTTGCGGTAAGATGCTGGGCTATGAACCATTAGATCCATGGTTCGATTCTGGACTTCAACTTTTTCTTGCCTGAGAGTTTGGTGCTGCCATCTGGTGTATATTTTCGGTAACTCTTTCTCCCCGAATTTTTTCGCTCTCGCAAAACTGTCCCATCGTGACTTCTCTGAACGGTCGGAATGCGACTACACAGCGAGAGGACATAGGGACTCTGGCGTGACTTTGCTGCGGAGTCGCGGCAACTGTTTGTAACTCTATTGTGACAGTATTGTGTGGTCGCATTTCAGTCACAGGGGACTGTTGTGCTATTAGGGTCTGACGAGGTTTGCGATTTTTGATAATTGATCTCAAAGTTTGCTGCCGAAAAAACAAACAAACTTAAAAGCCGAACCATGCCTATGGCGATGGTTGTTTGCCAGGAGAGGACAGCTCGTGTCACTGAATGTGTCGCTTAGAGCTACATATACGTCCTTCCCGGAATTTCCCGCCACAATTTGGAGCCTCATCAGAAGGTGGGGGACTTCTGAATATTGGCACCCCTCGGAAACTGCTAGCGACCGCCGAGAGGACTTTCGGAACCACGGATTTAACGTGCACGTATACCGCATGTACACGGTGGTCTTTAGTGTTACGCCGGTATCGAACCCACAACCTTCCGGTTACGAGTCCAACGCCTTAACCACTGGGCTACCACGGCCCCCTATGGCGATGGTTGTAAAATAGTTTTAGTCGGCAGTTTTAATATAGATTTCGATTCCAAAGAAGTGCTTTATGGAACAAGGAAGAAAAATATGGCACGCCCATGGATTATGATGCACTTTCAAAACAGTATTTATAAAAGTGAAGTACAGTTAGAATGTGTTTCGCGAAGACTGTAAAACAGTTTTAGAAGGCGATTTTAATATTGATTTTGATTCCAAACAAGTGTTTTATGAAACAAGGAACAAAAACACGGCATGCTCATGAATAATGATACACTTCTCAAGGAAGAAAAATAGGGATGGCGCATGGATTACGATATGCTTTTAATATACAGCACTTAAGTGGTTATTTAAAATATGAAAGGGCTTCAGATTTTTTTTTCATATTTCTCTCTATAGAAATACACTGTGGTTTATTAACCACATTATAAACTTCTTCTTTATTTTGGCGCTTTATCTTTTATTTCTTTAATTTCTGAGTTTTCTATCTGATATTAGATCTTCACCATCGAGGATAGCGTGAGAAAATGTAAATAAAGCACGGAACGCGCGATCGTCATTTGGCGGATTAAATTTTTTGTCTCTCTCAGAATTTCGACATTTTTTACTATTTTTATTTCATACTGTTGGCGTTTATTTTCCTGAACCCGTATTTCCTCATGGAATGTTGTATGCCGCTCTTTCAATGTTTAGATAAAAAAATGCCGTGGCAATCAAGATCACTCACGATGATTTACCTGGACGTTCCGTGGTCTATGGTTGGACCCAAAATATCGTCTTCAACGAAATACCCAATTAGAATTTGTAACTGTAATCGTGCTCATTCGTCATTTAATATGTACTGTTTCTTTTTTTACTCAATAAAGATAGTTAAAAACAAATTTTAAATACACTGCTGGCCATCGTAAATGCAACACCCTGAAGGAAGCATGCAAATAATATGAAATTTACAACATGCATTAGCTGAGGTGAGATATGCAAATGATTAGAATTTCAGCGCAGACGCACATCAAGCGCGCCTGTGGCGCCACCTCAAAGCGCTATTTAAGGCTTGGAGATTTCGACGGTTTCAAGTACAGCAATTGTGTTTTTCTTGCTTTTTTTTCAAAAAAACGATAAATTATGCCTCGTAGGAAACAACGATCATCTTTTGATCAAGTATCCGAGTTTGACAGAGGAAGGATAGTGGCATACCGAGATTGTGGGTTATCTTTCAGGGAAATCGGTCGTCGTATTGGACGAAACCAAACAACTGTGATGCGGATATGTGATCGTTGGGTGCAGGAGGGTACGACGGACAGACGTGATCGACCGCATCGACCTCAGTGCACCACGTCACGTGATGACAGGCAGATTGTACGCATGGCAGTGACGGACCGCTCAGTCACATCACGAACCATATCACAGCAGATTCAGTCTGTAACGCATCATCCAGTGTCTGCGCGTACCATTCGACGTCGTTTACAGCAGAATGGTCTGTCCGCAAGACGTCCGTTGCTTTGTCTACCTCTGACGCGGAACCACAGACGTCTCCGCCGCCAATGGTGCGATGAAAGAAGGATGTGGACGACAGAATGGAATGAAATTCTCTTTACTGACGAGTCACGCTTCTGTATGCAACACCACGACGGTCGGATTCGAGTCTGGAGACACCGTGGAGAGAGGATGCTGAACAGCTGCATTATGCACCATCACACTGGTCCTGCACCGGGTATTATGGTATGGGGCGGTATCGGATATCTCTCTCGCACTCCTCTAGTACGCATTGCCGGTACTTTAACCAGCCAGCGCTACATCTCCGAGGTGTTGGAGCCAGTTGTCCTTTCTTACCTTCAGGGCTTGCCAACAGCCATATTTCAGCAGGATAATGCACGGCCACACGTGGCACGCATTGTCCAAGGGTTCTTCGTCAATCACCAGATTGAATTGCTTCCCTGGCCGGCGCGCTCTCCGGATCTTTCGCCGATAGAAAACATGTGGTCCATGGTTGCTCAACGACTGACCCAGAGTTCATCCCCAGCTGTCACACCAGATCAACTTTGGCAACGTGTGGAAGCTGCTTGGTCTGCTGTACCCCAAGAACACATTCAAAGTCTCTTTGAATCAATGCCGAGGCGTGTGGCAGCTGTGATCTCCAACAACGGCGGCTACTCTGGGTACTGATTTTGGCAGGAACCACGCTTCATAGAATGCTGTAAATTTAATCATTTGTTACTTGGTCAACATGTTATCTACACAATAAATTTTGTTGTGATATCTCTTGTTTTTCTTGGTGTTGCAATTTGGGTGGCCAGCAGTGTATTTCAATCATTTCATCGCCATTGTACAGTTGCCAAAGTAAGAACTGGCGTAGAAACTTTTTGTTTACTTTCTGTCACACGTCATGTCACGTCCGCGTCACTCTTCGTTTTTTCCTGTCCGTTTTTCCCAAGACCTCAGTGACATTCCTGATCGTTCCCATTTATTTTTGAAATATTGCAGTCAATAAAGTGACCGTCGAATCCGACGGGTTTCAGCTAGTCTTCTTGAAAAGAAATTTTTGATTTCAACTTTGCATAAAGCAAAAGTAGGAAAGTTGACTAATTGTTGCACATTTTTTTCATTGAATATATAACTGAATTATGTGGTTTCACAGTGAAATTTTCTCTTGTTAAGGAATTAACTGACAATTGTCGGAGAATGTGTTGTATACAGAAATTCTTTCATTTAGTGTATGCGGCTATCGTGGGGATGGTTTCATTTCTTTCCTAATCAGTGCTTTCAAAGAACCTCTTTCCTTGTTAACAAAATCTTTCACCTTCATTACTTCAGCATTTAATGTGTTTTTACACGTTCGAATTTCTTAATAAAGTTTTAATAATGTACCTACAGTTATAACTTTTCGGGGAATATTCATCTATACCCAGAACTGGCCAATTGTTTTTTCTACAAACAAAATCTAGGCGCTCTCTAGTATACTTCTACTCTATGGTACTTACATGTCTTGAGAACTTCAATATTCATTCATGCTATTTTTCCGGTGATGCAATTTTGTATGCGTGTATGTGAGAGTGAACACAATATCTCCTAACTTGTCCATTGAGTTGAGCTCATATTTGGTGTATACAGTCGAGCCCGCTTAATGGAACAGCCAATTACACGAAAATTTATTCAAATAAACCGGATATTCGATTATCCGGGATCAAATTGACTATTAAGTACGGTTTAATAAATTGAAAATTTATTACAATAAGCGTTATATTCCTTTGCCCGATATTCCATTAAGCGGGTCCAACTGTATATCATGAATCACACTCGTAGACCGGTATTAATTTGTATGAGACGAATAGGTTTTTTCACAGGGATACAATAGATAATTCTTATATATTACGGCCTATGGACGAAAATTCTTGAAAGTTCGCTATCATCTAAACGGTTTAGTTGATTGGTCACGAATTGGGTATGCGTATTATGACGGTCACATAACCTGCATAGAATTTAGTACTGGTAGAATTGATAGTGTGTTCACAGGGTTGCAAAAAAGAATTCTTATACATTCGGGCTTGCAGACGCAATCTATTTAAAGTGCTTTAATGTATATATGGTGAATTTCATTCAGCGCAAATTGTTTGATACGCATATTACAGGTCACGGTTTTACGTACTGTATAGATTTTGATTTGTGTAGGACATAGTTTTTTACAGTACTAGAAAAAAGTATTGTTCTAGATTGCGGCAAATTATACACTTTATAGGTACTTTAAGTGCAATAGCGTCTGAACATTCATTCGATTTAGTTGTAATTTGGTAGGCAAACAGTGAATCACCGTCTCAAAATGTGAAGGTTTTCAAAAGTATAAGATACTGTTACGAATTTTTGGGGCAACCCGCTGCTCTGGGGCTTAAAATGGTTTAAAATTCGTATTCTACGCTTCAAATAGATAAATTTTGCTTTTTGTTGCATCCAAATCGGCCAATTTGAACCGGAGATACGGAGGTTTCGCTTTCCCATATGTTTTTCTATGGGCTTCTAGAAATCTCGAGAAATATTAGTCCTAGAGCTTAGATCTCTTCACTTTTGAGGACTTATTTTTGGCGCCAAATTTGGCGATATTTCGCCAAAAGTCGCCAAGCTTGGCGAGTTTTTGGTCATTTGGCGCGATTTTCCCAATGGGGCCTGGAAGTTGTTTTTCCTGCATTAAAAACGCATAATAACCTAACATTTCTCTTCTATGACGTAATCAAAATTCACGCTTTATGTAGAACCCTCGAGAAATTGACTTTTCTGGAAACCTCTTGTACCTCCTGCGTCGGCTATTTATAGAAGCGGGCATCGCCCCGGAGTCAGTCAGTTGCGAGTTGAACATTCAATGTGTGAAGAGCTCTGAGTACGCTTGTATTGTGTGAACTGATAGTGCTATAGAAGCTGTGTTTTAGCTTGCTTTGTGAAGCTGTTTTTAAAGTGCTGTGTGTAAATTCTTCATTGCTGTGTCTTAAGGGATAGTGTACTATATCCCTTGAATATTTCCACGGAATTTTTGCCTGTAAAAGTGACTTATTTTGTGTGAGAAATACAGCATTTGTGAGAGCTTCTGATCCAAGCGGATTGTTAAAAGCACGTTACTGCTAGATTGTGCTTGTGAATTGTGTGCAGCTGATTGTTCTACGAAGTTCTAGAAGAAATAAAGTTTGTGTTCCATCCTGACAAGTGACTTTTTACTTGAACTTTTTACACCACTGGAGTTTAGAACGACGAACCCCAGGAGTAGCAGAGTAATTCCGAAACAATACGTTATTTTACAGGACTACCAAAACTTTCATACATGTTCCGGCATATAGACTCGAATTATTGTAAGTATATTATAGTGTTGTTGAATTATTTAAAACAGGATAAAATTGATCAGGTATATACAAATTTGGGGGGAAAATATTCAAACATCATCTTATAATTTTACTGAATTATTTACCTATTCAAATTTATTTAAACGTTCGATTTATGAACTGTTCAGAAAGTCGAGTGAAGATACTCCAGATTCTTAATGGTATATTACAGGAACACCTTCATGTTTCGACACAAAGTATTTCTGCAAGTTTTTTTAACTGTCAACGATTTATCGTTTATTACAGTGTTTAGTACGGTTTTTGAAAAGCCATCCTAAAAATTTTCAAGTGTCTGACATTCGTATTTATGTACCAAAATCTCATGAGTTTTTCAACCTACTGACTTAATAAAATACTACAAGAAGTTCTGTAGATTTGAAAACCAACTCGGTATGGCAGTACAGATTCCATAATTTAATGCACGTGAAATCCTCTTAAGGTTTTTAAAAATGAAATTTTAATTTCTAAAATATTTTTTAAACCATGCACTACATAGTATCTGAAATTTATTAGTGTGGCAGAGAGAGAGAGAGAGAGAGAGAGAGAATATTTCACGGACTGTGCATGAATATTATCACTTCAAAATAATGTATCATGCAAAATAATATCTGAACAAAAAGATCTGTATGCGTATCCGTGCATATGATAGAAAATGGTCCGTTTTCATATCCCTATCCGCTGATATATGAAACATATGAACCGTTTTCATATCTGTATCCGCGTATATAAAACCAAGTTATTTGTTTCCAGATCCGTATCCGCGAATCTAAATTTTTAACGATCCGGCACACCTCTAGCTTCAATGGTGTCCTGAATCCGTGCAGATATCCAATAATGCGTTAGGTTTTGTGCATTTTAAAAGCATGAAATTTCTCAAACAAGCCATTTCAACTGCACAATTTCTAAAACACTATGAAATGCGTTTTTATATTTCATGTTTGTGTATGTCAATACACTATTTATCCAAGTGTTGAACGTCTGCTCGTAATCTCACCCTCTACCGATTCCTATGATTGGGTCGTCTCTCATTGGCTCATCCTCTCACATAATTACATATTTTTGGAAATTTACAAGAATGTATGCCACGGCAATGTAAGTTTAGTTGTTGAGTATACAGAGCATTTAGGTTCAAATCCAGGGAACGGCTTTTTTATGAAGTGCTGTATTGATTTACCAACTACAGATATTCATTTAATATCTTAAAAAACATTAGAATATTTTTAAATTCTATGGATGTAAAAGAAGCATAATAATAAGGATTGTTTACTGTGATTTTTTCTTATTGTGTAATCTTTCCAAATCACTATTTCAGTTTAAAGTAGAAATTGCTCTGCAGGTCTTAAAGGAACTAAACAAAGTAACGAAACAGGGGGGGGGGCAAGGCCTGCAAGGCCCTGAGGGGCCAAGGCCTGCACCGCCCATCCACGGCTTCATGATCATTGACTCTGGCGTGCAAAATCCTGTGACACAGGCAGATGGTCAGTCTAATGTGGAGCATCCAGTGTTTAGACTCCAAACAAGTTTGGTCCTTATTTTTAATCAACCTAATAAATGGATCAAATGCTGAGTCAATCTTTCCCAACACGAAAATCGAGCCCCGGACCCGTGCCATTGAAGCACTATGTGCTAACCATTGTACCACTGGGCTTTGAACTGTAGATCACATATTTTTATAATTTTTTTGTTTTCGTAAGCTTTATATTTTACAAATTAATTATGCCGCCTAGGTGGTGTAGTGGCTATAGAACCATTCTATCACGCATTTGTCTCACCAGTGGCTGAAATAGAAGACTGAAATAGCTCTGAAATAGAAGACGGAAGGTGCCTGATTCGAAATCAGGTCGCGTCCGCCAACCCAACCGTTCGGAGTTTTCCGGGGTATCCTCCGAAACATATCGTAAATACGAGTTAGGCGCCCTTATAAAGACCCCCCCCCCACGAAGGGCACCCCACCCATCGGCCTAGAACCCACGCGTAGCTGATCTACCGTAATCCAACAAACAAGCATCTATCACGCCTTGCGTCCGGGTTCGAATCCCAGCTTGGGCATGGGTGTTAAGTTGTCCGTCTCCTCATAGGGGTGTAATTCTGACCGCCCATTGGGTGTTCCCATAATAAAATGGCCAGTGATTCGGGCCTTAGTAGTGGCGTTTGCTTGATGAGCGTGACCCTCCCATTAAAAAAATAATTACTTTAACTTTCTGTTTTTATTTATTTCCTTACTTTGGCTTTCAAGATATGTATTATTTTCTTTTTATGCAAGCGGTAGTCATTATATCCAATAATAATATTGAGTTGGATACATCATTTCATCTGCCTTTTTCAATTTGTAATTTTAAAATGTGTCTGCTATTACTTTTAAACCTTTACAAATGTCTTTTATTTTGGCTAGCTTTTAGCGCATTATATAGTTAGTCACTTCTTACTTGTTTAATTTAAACTATATTAAACTGAAATTATTATTTGACATTTGTATTGACTGAGAAGTATGTGTTGTTGCCAACGAGACATTATCTTGGCATTTGTAATTTTCTGACATTTACCTCTCGGTTCTTTTATTTCACGCTCTCCACTGCTAGATTTTATATATTTGTTTGAAAATAAATGAGCTTTTTTTCACTGGTGCAAGTCCATTTTATATATGGATAGATTTAAGGGTTTGTAAAGGATGGCTCATATATTCAATTTTCATTAACTATATAATTTTATATTGACAAAATGATCAAAATTCTCAACCCGCTTTTTTTGAGTTTGTGTTTATGGATAAAAAGCTCATATCAAATTTAATTTACTTTTATCATAAACTAATTTTCATAAAAAATAGAGGTATACCACTAGAGGTTAAAACTATTTAATGTTTTCAAAATTTTTAATAACAATTCAAGTGTTTTCAAACCTATGGTTATTATTTCCCATGATATGTCTGAAATAAACTGAATTTTATGACAACTGAATATATTAATTTACTTCTTTACACTGTTTGTATTCGCTAATGAAACTCTTGGATATGTCACTACTCCACTATGGGATCTGCCAATGTTCATTTTTATTAAAAAATGTTTCTGTAAAACATCCTTTGCTGTAGTAAGATTTTGTCATGTTTCTATTCTGTTTATGTATTGGTAGCTGCATGAATTCACTAGCAAAACAGGAAATTCAGGTACCCTTATGAAGAAAATTCCTGTGAGACTTTTCCCAGCACACAATTAAAAAATTTGAAAATAAAGTTTATGTTGTGCCTGAAAATGCTTTTCTCTCAGTCATGAACAAAACTAAGAATGTCATTTATGTCTAAATTATATTGATAGCAACAACTCTTTTGTTATTACAATAGCAATAATAACTAGACTATAAAATAGTTTAAGTTGGACTTAAACAATTTGTTTTGTGCAAAGACAGTATTTTAGAAGTAGCTAATATAAATTATTCTAAACAAATTTTGTTTAAAAGTAATCCTATCAAATTAAATGAGTAATAATCAATAGTTATGCTTTTCCCTTTTCTTCTTCGACAAACTAATGTGCATATTTAAAAAAAGGTATATCAACAGTATATTTACAATGAAAAAATATCAACAGAATCTGCATACAGATAGGTTACATGTGTATAATTACTTCTTCGGAAATTTATATTTTATGGAATTTATTTATTATTTGGAATAATCACACATTTTGCTGATAAATCTGTGTGTGTATTTGTAAAAATCAGATCTATAAATCAATTCTTTCTAACAAAATTTTAAAATCTTGCGTACTTTAAAAAAGGGTCACTATTTATTCCTACCCTATGTTATAAATAGATGACTCATTTTACGCCAATTTTCACTTTCATGTTTTGTATCTTTCAATAAGCAGCATTTATTTGTCACGAGATAATTTTGAATCTGTTACACAAACTGTTGATACTAATCCTAATTTTATTCTTGAAAAATATTGTATTTTACCTATTGTTTACAACAATCAGTTAACTAATAATGAGCATTTTGTTAATTATTTGGATACAGAAACTCCTCATGGTAGAGATCCTCTCTTGCAGGTTTCTCATGAAACATTTCTATCTGAACAGCAAAAAGATGCTGAATTTTCTTCCATTTATACTGAAATTTTAGAAAAAGGTCATGCAGAAAAGTTTCCTGCATTTCAGATAATAAATTGTTAATATGTGAAGAGTACTCTATGTACAAAAATGAATATTTTTGTAGTATTGTTGTACCACAATCTCTAAAAGCTAAAAGCTAAAGTTTTAACTATTGCACTCTTTTCTCACTTTGGACTTACAAAAACATATGAATTTCTAACTGGAAGATATTTCTGGAAAGGTATTTATGATTACAGTAAACTTTGTTGCTTCCTGTACTAGGTGTATTCAAGTGAAACCTCAACCTGTGCGTCCTGTACCTTTGTCACAAGCATATACTCCTAAATTTCCTGGCCACACTATTGCTATTGATCTTGTTTGGCCATTTTCAAATGGAAAAACTGTACTTACAGTTACGGATAATTTTTCTAGACACCTAGAATTAGTACCTCTTAACTCAACAAATACCAATGTAGTTATTGAAAATATTTTACGACATATGGTCGTCCAGCTGTAATTTTATCCAACTTAGGACCGCAATTTTTTATTTCTTCCATATTTGATGCATTTTACGACAAAATAGGTATAAAAATTAATCACTCCTCTGCTGGACACCCGCAATCCAATTCTATTGCAGAACGTATAAATACTTCCATTAAATATTCTGTTAATTTTTTATTATTAGATTGGCTCAATTCATTAGTCTACTGGTTTCAGTCCAAATTTGTTACACTTTGGAAGAGAACCGTCTCTTATTTTTGACACTTTTGATCAAAATGCTACTGAACCATGCCTTAATGACTTTCACACATACAAATTATTAAAAGAATTAGATGGAATTTAAAAACAAGCTTATAGAAATATTCAAGATGCTTTCTTAATAGAAATTTTAAACATGCTAAACTAAGAAATATTAACGAAAAGGACACTGTTTATTTAAAGTATATTGATAAGTTTAAACCTAAATTTAAATTTAAGGGACCTTTCAGGTAATAATTAAACATTCACCAATCTTTTTTACTATTCAAAGACGTAATTCTCCGCACTCTCCTCTTAAGCGTGTTCAAATTGATAGACTTACTGCTGCTCCTTTGCGAAATAGCTCTCTGTGGCTATTTTCAGCGGAATGTTTCTTCTATTGCTCCTGCACCACGTTATAATTTGCGAACTAGGCATTGATGTATGTGTGTATTTTTTCAATTTGATTGATGATCCCCGCTTGCTTGAAATGTATGTATGTTGTGTACTGCTTGGCTGGACAAGCGGATAACACTTGTGTATGTGAGTTTGACGTTGTATTTGGCAATGCTTTATAGATTCGTTTGATTACTTGTGTGCAGCTGCTTGTTAGTTTGTAGTATTTTTGTGTGTTAAAAGTAATAATAAGTAAGGTTAATATTTAGGTATTTTTTGCAATGAGTAAACAATGTTTCTGTAGCTTTTACTGAATTTTAAGATCTGTTCTACATAGGTGTTTCGTTTAAATTTTAATTTTAAATTAAAAGACAAAGGGTTATTCCCTGTTTTTGGATTAGTTTCCCCACTTTGAAATTTTTAGGAAAACTAAATCGTTCGGAATTAATGAGCCCCCTGCGCCCCGTTGGTGAGACGAGATTTAGTTTCTGCTCTGTGCTTTGCGCATTTGTAAATTTTACTTACACCACAATGTCAAATATTGATTCTTTTTGTGAAAATCATATTTAGATGCTACAATTCATTCACTTCCCCTCTTTAGGATTTTGAATGACTGGTGCATGCCTCGCCCTTGTCCCTGTTAGGAAACTTGTCACTATCGCGTTTTTGTGGCAAGATTAAGAAATGCTTGTCAGTCATGTGCTGATTGCAATTTTTGTAGACCTTCCCTGTGTCAGCAAGGATACAACTTTTTCAATTTTTTAAATTTCTCATACATTTTTTCTTCTTACACAGTTTTTTCTTCCGATATAAACTCGTACATCTTTTTAAAATTTTTGATTTTGTGTATAGTTTTTGCATAGAATTTTTGTGCATTTTCATGGTCAAAAGGTTTTTTTTAATCTTGTATTATGGTTTATGTTGAATTTATGTGTATTTGTATTTTATTTTTGTTGTGCTTTTATGTTATTTTTATGTGAATAATTTGTTTATGTACCATATAATTGGTCATTTTTAAGATGTACTTTTCACTACATAACATTTAGGATTTTTTTTTTGTATATAATTTTTTTTTTGTAATTTTTTGTATAATTAATAAACAAAGCCAGACCGTTTTTGAATTCTTATGATATTGTAAAACTGTAATGTGTGCTCATTTTTCTTCAAACATAAGGCTTAATGTTCTAAACATTATGCTATTACTTTTTTTTCAAAGGTCGAATATATTAGGTTAGGGGTATTAAGCAGCTTTTGAGAATGCCATATGTGACTGTTACATAGGAAAATCTTTTATCAAAATAAGGACTGCATTAGTAAACTGTGCCACATCTTCCAGCAACGTTGCTTCTTTCTTCCCTTTCATGTCGAGATATTAAAAAAAACTATTATATGTGTTGTAGTTTAATATTATGAATTTTGTATTTTTGCTAGTTGAATTTTTTGTATATTGATGGCTGAAAGTTTTTGTATTTCGCTGGCTGCACTTTTGTATTGGTAGCTACATTTTTTGTGGCCTTTGGGGGGATATATTTGATGCAGTTAATAATATATTTATAATTACTTTTGATACAGTTAATCAGACATTTATAAATACTTCTGTTTTCCCTTTACATATTCTAAATTTAATTCTCTTTGCCATTTTTAAATCTCCCATCTATTCATAATGCAATTTAACTTTTCTTAAATTACTTTGGTTTTAGCCTTTGCAATACATTTTGTTGGCGCATTTTGTCTGAGAATTCAAAATTTTCTTCGTTCCCACGGGGTTTTAATAATATGGCCTAGGCTACATTTTATCTGTATTGATCACCCCCTGTGGAGTGTCATATTTAAATTTTGGCACACACGTTTGAAGCACGACGTTTCTTTTCATTTTTACAATCTGGCGATTTATTTGGCTACAGTCCCATTTAGCGCTCAGCTCTATCGCCAGGTTGGCTTTCAATTCTCAGACCTTTTTCACACACGCTTACGCTCGCGTCCCTGCCCAAGTGTCACGTTAAGTTTTCGGCCAAGTTTCCAACCAACGTAAAAGCATCTTCTTATGCTGCAATAAAAATTACGTTTAAAGTTTACTTTGACTGTTTCTCAATTTCAAAGTCAACGTCCTGATTATTGTGAGGCAATGTACGCCGCTATTACGATCACTCACTTTTAACTAAAAAAGTTTTATCCTCTCCGTTTAACGATAGCAAAACACACTGAAGTTTTTCATCTGTTCCCAATTAGCAGAGATTTAGAGCAGAAAGATCAGTATCAATTGAGGGTTTGGAGAAGATCATACATACAATGGAGAGAAGAGAAGAGAGCATTACATAGACAAAAGTTTAATGTAACACTTTTTGCACTAAGTTGTCTTTTCTAATCCAGGATATTTTTTCGGGGTCTCATTTTTGTGTAATGTGAGCTTGGATGTCAACATCTGTTTTTAGGAATTTTTATAGAATTTTTTGTTGTTGTTAAAACAACTTACAAAGTATATTAAAATGTAGAGTAAATGCTAATAAAGGGATGTTTTATTCAATTGTAATTCTGTGAAGGGTCTTTAAAATGGACATAAATTTTGTCTGCAACGATCGTGATGCATTAAATACAATCAATAAGAGGTGAAATACCTACTAAGAGGTGCGGAAAATACCCTTGTAAAAGAAGCTATTAAGAAAGAATCCATTAGGATGTAGGGGAAAACGCTCTTTTCGATAAATTTCCAATTGTCCTTTTATGTAATGAAGCTTGCTCGACCGACAATTCCTTTAAAGGCTTGCTTCCCTCTGTTGAACAGCCCTTTCCCCTATACCAATGATAACTGTAGGCATCCTTAAATTCATGACAAGGTAGATAACTTTAAGGAGTCAGGTACCTTTGAGCGTTCAAAATCTCCACGAAAATTGACCATAACTGCATTTGCCATAGCTCTAGAAGTAACAATTATGTACACTTATAATTTTTACCAGTTATCCAGAAAGCTTTTATGAATCTTTTACAGCTCTTGGAATAGTTCTACATATTAAATTAAATTTTGTATAACTAAAAGTATTCGAGCTTATTTTTTGCTTATTTACAGTCTTGTGCGCTGCATTTCATAAAATTTATGCATCACAGTGACTTAAAAAATGTTATAGACATAGAAAAATAGCTTATTATTAAAATGACGAAAAATAATTTTGTTGGGACTTTTCTTTCCTTTTAAAAAAAGAATAGTTGCAACTTTTATAACTGTCATTTGCATAATTATGCAAGTAAATGCAAAAATTATAACGTTACATGCATCCCAACAAAATTCTTTTTCGTCATTTTAATTTAAGGATATTTTAATTTATGTATTGAAATTTTTAAGTAACTGTGCTATATATTTTTTATGAAATGCTGCGCGCAAGACTGTAAATAAGCAAAAAATGAGCTCGTCTAGTTTTAGTTATACAAAATTTAATTTAATATGTAGAACTATAACAAGAGCTGTAAAAGGTTCATAAAAGCTTTCTAAATAACTGGTAAAAAATGCAAGTGTACAGTATAGTTACTTGTAGAGCTATTGCAAATGCAGTTATGGTCAATTTTCGTGGAGATTTTCAACGCTCAAAGGTACCTGACCCCTTAAGTCATTTATTAACTTCTTAAAATTACATTACATTAACAGACAAAACTGCCCTCCAGATTCCATTGATTGCATACATCGAAATACCGCACAAGCGTTTTATACATTGATTCAGCCGCATATGTGTACATTCAAAAGACGTTGCCACTCTGAAAACATAAGATAACTAAAAGATATCAACTTCAGGATACTGTCCAGGCAACGCCATCTATTGGATAAAATTACAGTGAAATATATACAATTAAATTCCAACATACACCCCCCGATGAAGAACCTTCATCATTCTCATATGAAGCAACACAATTCCAAACAATTAAATTTTAGATTTTCAAATAAATTCATACATTAAAACTTACCATCATAAAACACTAAATCTCACTTTCAACTGCATTAAAATTTCTAAATCATTCTAAACTGCAATGATAAAACAAAATTAAAATACATGATGCACAAACAGTATAGTTTCATTAAAATTATAAACAACATCAGTTATCATCGTTGGGCAAAACTGACAGTTTTGTTGTAGGTCTTTTAAGTTCACCATTCGCAGTTTTCACCCTTACCACACGAACATGTCCATCCTTCCCATGAAACAGTTCAAGAATCCTGCCTAGCGTCCATCTTAGGGGAGGTTGATTATCATCCTTTATCAACACCAAGTCATTAACCTTTAAGTTTGGCTTGCTCTTCATCCATTTATTCCTCTGTTGAAGCTGGGATAGATAGTCTAAAGACCATCGCTTCCAAAATCCCTGGAAAATTTCTCTAAGTAGTTTCCAGCGATCTACAGGAGATATATAACTAGATGACAATTCGGGTTCAGGTATGGATGTCAGAGCTGTTCCTATAATAAAGTGTCCCGGTGTCAAGGCAGTCATGTCATTTGGACCATTGGATACGGGCACAAGAGGTCTTGAATTTAAACATGACTCAACTTGGGCAATTAAGGTCAGAAACTCTTCCTGAGTTAAAATTTGTTCGCCAATAGTTCCTTTTAAGTGAATTTTCATTTGTTTTATTCCGGCTTCCCAGAGACCTCCGAAATGAGGAGCCGAAGGTGGATTAAATTTCCGCACTATCATTTCGTCAGTGAAGTACCTATTTATTCCCTCGTTCGAAGAAATCTGAAACATCAATTTTCTTAATTCACGGTCAGCTCCAACAAAGTTCGTGCCTCTATCGGAAAATATCTCTGATGGTTTACCGCGTCGAGCCACAAAGCGTTTCAATGAGGCAAGAAAACTCTCAGTCGTAAGATCCGAAACCATCTCCAAATGTATAGCTTTTGTTGCGAAGCAAATATAAAGACAAATATAACATTTGTAAGATTTTACACCTCGCCCCTTATGAGGTTTGACCTCGAAAGGGACAGCCAAGTCAACGCCGACCCTTGAAAATGTTCTAGCAGGAGTTACACGCGCTGACGGCAAATTTCCCATTAATTGAGACGACATTTTTGATCTGACTCTCCAACATCTTACGCACTTCCATACTTGTTTCTTTATTTGAGATTTTGCATTTACAATCCAAAACCTTTGTCTTATCACAGAAATCAATAGCTGAACCCCACCGTGCAAATACTTTTCATGATAATACTGTATAATTAACTTTGTAAGGTGATTATTTTTAGGCAATATAATAGGGTGTTTACTATCTTCAGAAATTTCAGCATTTCTGAGTCTTCCACCGACTCGTAATATTTTTACTTCACCTAAATATGGGTTTAAGGAGAGAGTTCTACTTTGAGTGTTAATTTGTTTTCCCATCTTTAAGCTTTTAATTTCGGATGGAAATTCCAAAGACTGCACTGTTCTAAACACCAGTTCAGATACCTGTCTCACCTCCTCTACAGTCAAAACTTCAAACTTTCGATTACTAGAACGTAAATTATTTACAAACCTTATACACCAGGCCAAAATTCTTTGTAATTTAGTCCATGAAGAAAACTTATTCAAGATGCCTAACCCTTCGTTTATATCGACAGTGCTTACCAGTACCATGTCATCCGATTTTTCAATTTCTTCCTCAATAACCATTTCTCCCTCCTCCCGAATCTTTGGCCAATAACTTTTATCTCTCACTAACCATGAGGGTCCGCTCTTCCAGTTTTTATTGTTGATTAATTCTCTTGTGGAGCATCCCCTAGTTAAAGTATCGGCAGGATTACTTTTACCATCACAATGTCCCCAATCCTGAGGGTTTGTCAATTTTTGAATTTCTGATACACGATTACAAATAAATTGCTTCCATCTTGTTGGAAGACCTCTAATCCAATAGAGTGCAATTGTACTATCGGTCCAATATGTAACATTTGGTACATGAAACAATTCTTGGAGGTACTTTCCTATACGAGCTGCAATTAAAGCACCTAATAGCTCCAACCTTGGAAGTGTTAAATTTTTAAGAGGTGCTACTCTTGATTTAGACATAATAAAACTGGTATTTATCTCACCCTTATCAGTAATATATCTGAAAAACGCTACAGAACCATAGGCTCTCAAACTAGAGTCGCTGAAAATATGAAGTTGAATATCATTCTGTGAAACGTAATTATTTACGTCAAAAAAATGTCTTTGTATTGAAAACTCAGTCAAGTGTTCTATCTCAGAACACCACCTGTTCCACTTCTGCTTCATTTCAAATTCAAACACCTCGTCCCAATCTACATCCTTCGCCCACAGTTCCTGTAAAAAACATTTAATTCGTATTGTAAAAGGAGTAAGAATTCCAAGTGGATCAAAACACTTTGCAGCACACCTCAACACTGATCTTTTTATATCAGTCACATTATTAAGGGCCAGTAATAAAGGTTGTACATCAAGTCCCAAGTTATCTGTATGTGTGTCCCAATTCATTCCAAGTATCTTTGACAATGTATTCGAGCTGGTCTTGCTAGAAAATAAAATATGATTTTCTCTCCATTTCTCCCTTAATTCCTCCGAATTAGTTTCAAATTTCCTAAGCGTCATGTTAGTGCTATTTAAGATATTTACAGCAGCCATACAAAGTCTCAAAGCATTCTCCACCGAATTTGATCCAGAGCACAAGTCATCCACGTATAAGGATGTATTAAGCATTTTAAATGCATCATAGTTCGTTTCTTCATATTTACAGATGTGGTGTTTAATGACACAAGCTAGTATATAAGGAGAACACTTAATTCCGAAGCCCACACGGGTCATTCTGTAACATTTTAAATACTCATCAATTTTACAATTATCAGAAAACAAAAACCTCAAAAAATTTCTATCCACAACATCTATACCGATTTTCAAGAAAGCCTTCTCGATATCTGCAGTGAAAGCCTTCTCGATATCTGCAGCAGCAGCTCGATATCTGCAGAAAGCAAATCTGCTTTCTCTAAATTTCAAAATAACATCCAATACATTAGGATTCAAATTTAAACCATTTAATAAACAATCATTGAGGGATAATTTGTTTTTACCCTTAGAAGAGGCAACAAACACAATTCTCACCCTGGTAAATTTATCGTCCCTAATTACTGGATGATGAGGCATAAAGTAACATCTATCAGAAACCTCAAATTTACATTCTTCTATAATGTTTTTAGCTAACTGATCATTTAATATTTCCTTATATTCCTCAAACAGCCCAATATCTTGTCTAAACCTTCTATTTAATCCAATTAATCTCTGTTTTGCAATTTCGTAATTATTTTCCAAATTCTCTGGATCCATTTTCCACAGTAATCTTGTTTCATAACGATTGTTCTTAAATGCAATAGCCTTTTCAAATTCTTTTATCTTAATGTTATCCGTTTCATTAACAACACCTTCATTTTGTTTTATTCCCAGTGTATCAAGTTCCCAAATTAACTTAATATCAGTTAGAATATCTTTAGTTTCTTCAACTATAATCTTATTTACATTAACACAAGAAACAGTTTGAAAGTTAAAAGGTAGTTGACCTTGCAAAGTTATTCCAAATAAAGTTTCAAGAGCAACTAATTTCCTACTTAAACGATGAATATTTCCATTTACTACTTCCCAGTAATTGTCAGCACCAATCAACACATCTATCGGTAAATTACTATTGTCCGAATACCAAAGTGACATTTTTCTTAACTTTTCCTTTATCCATTTACTTGGGATATTTACTAAATGAGCTCCCGTAATTTTTTCTACCACTAAAGCTTTAACTATTGCCTTCATATTTTGATTTCGATAATTTTGTAAATTAACTTTGACACAATCATAATTATCCGCTGAAGGTCCCTCCCCACCAAATGTATGTATTTGCAAGTTTTCGGTGTCAATAACTGGAAACTTTAATTCATTTGCTAATTTTTTACTTATAAAGGTCCTATGAGATCTGTCACGTTGACACAACGTGCATATTTTTTAATGAAAAATTATTAATACAAATCCTAATTAATATTGTCTAAATTTAAACTAATAATCTATTTTAAATTTAATTTAAAAGTTTTTAATAATAACTATCTTTTAAAGCTTTCATTTTTACTCTTGGCCTTCTCAATTACAGCGCATTAACGTACTTCTAAAACATTTCCCTCTTATCAGCTGCTTTGAAATAAAATAACAGTTGATGCCGGCTAAAAGAATAATCATGCACCACTTCGCTCGCATATGTTTTCTCTGATCCGCTGAAACAGATGTGTTTGCGGTTTTCCTCTGCTGTGCAAGAAGCATATTGCTCGAAAAACACCTGCTAAAATTGTTCCAGAAAGTTCGGGCTCTTTCTATAGACACATGTTTTAACGGTTTTTTCTTTAGCAGTTGGAGAGTAATTTTTGGTGGGGCAAGCCACTCACTTCATGTGAGGAGGCTTTGCCCACCACGACGCGTTGCACGGATTAGCATCTATGCCGATCACTTAATGGTGACGGAGGCGTTCACCCACCGAGGTACCAGGCCGCTTTAATACGAACGCCGTATATTATGTGTTAAAACTTTTTTTTTCTTTTAGGAGTAAGTGTTCATACAAATATATCTAGTATTATAGTTTTATGCATTATTTGAATTTTGATTAAAGTGATTGATATTATTATGATTGATTTTTGCTATAATATATACGTATATATATTTCATAAAAAGAAATTTTCTTCGAAAGAATGAACATTATTTACATTTTTTTGCATATATTTATCTTATAATTTTCTGCATATATCTAGATAGTTGATTATTTCTGAGTATACTGCTGAACCAGTTAAATAAACTAAGCAGATTTAGAAATGTTTATTTGTGCACTTAGAATTCATATGTAGCAATTATATATTTTTTATCATATTATTATCTGTGCATAATTTTAAATGAGTTCTAAAGGTAAAAATAAAATAGCCAAATCGACAAATATGTCTAATACAGCCATTCTTAATATTTTGCCTTTTGAGGGAGAACCTTGTTTATTGGAATTTTTCTTTAATCAAGTAAAGGACATACAGAATTTAAATAATTGGGATGATGCACAAACAAAATTATTTCTAAGTACTAAGCTTTCAGGTGCTGCTCTGCAATATTATGCCGAATCTCCTTTTTTTGCTGAGGCAAAAACTATTAATGAAATTCATGTACAATTTCAAAATTTCTTTGGAACTAATAATACTCAGGCTAATATAAGCCAGTTACATAGTCTAAGTTTACTTCCTAATGAATCCATGCTTAACCTATCCCATCGCTTAGATCTAATTACTAAGAAGGTTTACAGCAACATATCTGATAAAGAAGCGTTAGATGCGATAAAATTTAATCATTTTCTTAATGCAATTCCTCGTGATATCAGAAAAATATTACAAATCGAAAAAGTAAATAAGTATGATAAGGCTGTTTCCCGAGCTCATGAATTGCAGCAAATTAATTCTGCTAACTCCCCACCTCGAGCTCAGTCATCCCAAATAAAATCTTTAACCGAAGAAGTAAACTCACTAAAACAGCAAATCAGTAAACTCGAAGATGATAATAAAGATAGTGTTTCTGATAAACACAATAACTCTAAATTTCAACGCAGTCATCCTTATAAGAGACGAATTCGTAACACCTATAGAAACATTCAATATAAATCTAGGCCTAATAATAGAGATTTCAAAAATTCCAACAACTATTTTCCTCGACAAACAAAGGCAAAAGATTCTAAGAAATATTATGTAACTTGTCAGTTCTGCTACAAAAAAGGGCATAATGTCCACCAATGTTTCAAAGTGAAAAACTCTTTTATTCCAATTCAGCCCATAGCTCAGCCTAATCCTATGTTCCAAAATTTGCCTACTCGTAATGCCTCTCAACAAAATGTGGTATCACAATTTTCTAATACGCATGCAACTTCCTTTTTACCCAGTAATGATCATTTAAACTGCTAATGAGAACTCCTGGTGCTGGTACTCGAGATTCTCAAGTGACTTTACCCCAACCAGCTACGTCAAAACTTCCATCTATGAGAACTCCAGCTCCTGATGCTCGAGTTTCTCCTATGACTTTTTCTCATCCAGAGACTTTTTCTTCACAAAATCAACACATACTCAAACTTTGCAACCTATAAAAATTTGTAAGAATTCTGAATCTCAAACTGATAATTTTGTGATGGATGAATGCCAAATTATTGCAAGTGTCTCTGATAATTCATTTAAACTTCCTATTATTCCAATTCAACTACATAATAGTAATATTCCTATGCTCATAGATAGTGGCTCATCCTTATGTATTTTATCACAGAATGTTTTTAATGATTTAAAACATGCAATTAATTATAAATTTCTTTCACGTTCTGTTAAAATTAGTACAATTAACTCTGAGGTTGCCTTTTCTAGTTGTGTTGAAATTTCATTTAAAATAAATAATAAACATTTTAGACATCACTTTTTCATCACCAATGTGACCATTTCATCTCAATTTCAGGGTATTCTTGGATTTGACTTTATTCAAAAATTTTATTTACAATTAAATCCACATTCTCGAACTGTTTCGATTGGTGACGTGCTTGTTCCCTTAATGAAAAATCAGAATCTGAACAGCGAAATTCATACAACCACTGTAAATAACATGACTAATTCTGAATTGCCTACTATTACACAAGAGTTAAGTAATGACATGCCTATTACTATTAAACTTGATAAAAAAATCATTTTACACCCCGATGACTTTCAATATGTAAAACTTAATCTGCATAACTGCCCATATACAGAAATTTTGTTTGAACCTAATATACAATCATTAAAACTTGAAATTTATGATTCAATACATTCCATTGCTAATTCTGATATTAAAAATCCCCATTTTTATATCTATGTAAAAAATAATTCTCATGAAACCATACACTTGAACAAAGCAATGAGTATTGGAACTATAAGTCCTATTGAAGAAGCTCAATTAAATATTCACACAAATATGCCTGATGATTATGTTAATCTTATTACTGCCTCTGATAAGATAATCCAAGAAAGAAAGAATGAGCTTACAGAAAATGACTTTGAGTTGAAACATTTAACTCACAATGAACAAAACCAAATAAAAGAAATATTAATGAACCATTTTTCTGCTTTTTCAAAATCCTTGAAAACCTTGGGGCACGCAGATAAAATTAAACCGCAGTTATCATTTATAAATAAATTTCCAATTAGGACTTTACCATTTCCCATCCCTCAATCCTTACAAGATGAGGCTCTGAGACAACTAAATGAACTGCAGGAAGCCAGTATCATTGAAAGAACTCTCACCGAATGGGCATCTCCTATGCTTTTAGTAAAAAAGAAAGCTCTAGATCCTAATTCTAAACCGAAATTCAGACTGGCACTCGACTTAAGACTTTTAAATGCTATCTTAAAACCAACGGCTTACCCACCACCAAAAATTTCTGCAATCATTTCTAATTTATCAAACTATAAATATTTTACTGTTTTGGATTTATGTAGTGCATATTGGCAAATTGACTTACCTCATGAATACACAGATATTATTGCTTTTACTACACCTTGGGGTACTTTTCGCAGCAACCGCCTTGTTTTCGGTTTAAAAACTGCTGCCACCACATTTCAAGCTTTAATAGACAATATCTTACAAGAGTCTGAGGTTTCTGGAGTTATGGCATATCAAGATGATTTTGTTATTGGTTCAAATTCTTTCGGAAACTCTTCAAAAACTTGACGCCTTGCTTAATACTCTAATCAAAAATAACATCACTTCATCCCCAAATAAATGTCAATTCCATCTTACCGAAATAGATTATTTGGGCTTTCATCTATCAAATCATAAAATTTCACCAATTTCCTCCAATATTATCAAAATTACTGGTTTTCCAATTCCTAAAACAAAAAGACAAACGCTTTCTAGGTGTTTGTGGATTTTATCGAAATTTAATACCTTCATATGCTGAACTAACATATCCTCTTGTCCAGTTAACTTGTCCTAAACAAAGTTTTCAATGGCTTGACATTCACACTGAAGCATTCAATAAACTACAGAAAATTTTCTTCACTAAACCTTTTGTTTGTTTACCTGACTGGTCTAAACCGTTCATTTTGAATACTGATGGTAGTCATCAAGCAATTTCTGGTGTCATTTTACAAGAATATAATGGTGAATTGCATCATATTTCTTACTTTAGCAAATCTTTATCTAAATCTGAAAGAAATTATCAAGCCATAAAAATTGAATTAAAGGCTCTACATGACTCTGTTTTAGCATTTAAACATTTTCTATACAATCGAGAATTTATTGTTATGTCAGGCAGTAAACCATTAAAGCACTATAGAAAAACTCATTCTCCTGCTGATCTCACTACAAAATGGCTATGCAAATTAAGTGAATATACTTTTAATTTCAAACACATTCCTGGTAATCAAAATCTTTTGGCTGATTACTTTTCACGTCTTGAAGAAACGCCACCACACCATGACATAAGTTCTCAACAAAGCACTCTAAATTTAAATAATGATGTACTTCCTGTCATTGATGATGCAATTCCTGAAACACCTGATAATTTTGAACATATTAATTATTTAAATATTTCACAATCTTCGCCACAAGACCCACTTTTAGAAATTTCTTGTAAAACATTTCTTGATGAACAACAAAAAGACAAAACTATTTCAAAAATTATAAATGATTTGAAATTCAATAACAACAGCAACAACAATAACTGTTATTTTCTACACCCTCATAATAAATTATTGTACTATGCTAAAGAAACTTCATCTTTGGAAATTCATCCTACTATTGTTGTTCCTAACTCTCTAAAGAAAAAAGTTTTGGCCATTGCCCATTTACCACATTTTGGTATTGCAAAAACATATGAATTTCTTCGACAGTGTTATTTTTGGTTTGGTATGTATGCTGATACAGTTAACTTTATTAATTCATGTACTAAATGCATAACTTTAAAATCTCATGCTACTCCACCTATTCCTTTGCAAAATAATCACAAACCTGAAAAACCTAATGAAGTAATTTCCATGGACATTCTTGGACCTCTAAATAATGGAAAACATATTCTTACAATAATTGATCATTTTACTCGTTTTCTACAGCTCTATCCCTTAAACTCTATTACTACTGATGCTCTTGCTAACTGTTTATTTTCATACATTTCAACTGTTGGCAGACCTGCCATTATACTTATTGACTTAGGTACTCAATTTACTAGTGCTGTTTTTGAAGCCTTTAACAAAGTTTTTGGAATTAAATTAAGACATACTACTTCTGGACATCCACAGGCTAATTCAATTAGTGAGAGAATCAATACCTCAATTAAATCAACTGTAAATGCTCTAACTCAAGATGGTTATAACTTTGCTCGTGCTATAAACATTCATGTAAATATGTATAATGCTTCTACACATTCTTCTACTCAATTTTCTCCTAATGTAGTACAATTTGGAAGAGAGTTACCTATGATTTTTGACACGTATGACCCACAGCTACAGTTTCATCATTTAGATAAAGCTCATTATCTGTCTCAAGTAATGTCCACCCTGAAGCGAATTTATACTGGCACATAATCTAATCTAAAGTCTGCACAATATGAACAAAATTTAAAGAAAAAAGAAAATGCTAAGCTTAGATTTCTTTTCCCTGGTGATATTGTTTACTTAAAGTCTAAAGATAAATATAATAAACATCTTACTGGACCTTATAAGGTTATACAAAAACATTCTCCTGTTATTTATTCAATTCAATTATTAGACAATCCTGACACTTCTGTTCGCAAAATGCATATTGATAGGTTAAATCTTGCTCCTCCTCGAAGGTCTTTACTTAACGACTTGCCTATTATTGATAGTCACTATCAGGTTCCTACTTCGCACTCTTATAATTTTAGGCCACGTAAAAATTAATTTAACCTTTTTTGTTTTTTTACTGGGCACTTTCAATGCGAACAGCCTGATTAACTGTTTGTATTGAACCTGTTAATTTCTTCTTTTATCTGCTGTAATATATTTAAAATAATGTTTAATTTACCATAATTCTCTTGTGACATGTTTGTACGACAATTTAAATTCCCCAATGTGGTAAACATAGACAATTTTTTCCTCTACTGTCCTATCCCCCTTCTCCTCTAGTAATTGGAAGAAATCCCGTTTGATGTAAGTAAAATCAAACTATTGCACTCATTTTTTTTTTCTTTGTTCACAATGTTATTTAAAATAAATAAATAAGTAAAATAAAATAAAATAAAGTAATGACATGAGTAAGTTTGTGTTGTTTCTAAAATGGGAAATATGAGATAAAGTAAATTTATATATTTTGTACGTCCTTTTTCTTTCAAGATGGCAATTTTTTTACATTTTAAATAAGAACAATGTTGTATTGAAATCCTTCTGAATGGCTACAAGTGGTACCACTTAAAAAAAAAATCAGAGCTCTTTCCTTTTATATATAACAAATCCCGGGTTACCTTTTTATTGATAATTTTATTGAATTTTTGTGTGAAATATTATCTTTATTTTGATATCAAATAATATTGAAATATGTATATGCAAGAACTGTTGACAATCTTTTTCAGCTGACAATATCAGCAATGCTGGAACCTCCGCACAGTTTTAGATTTCGCGATCTTTTAGTATAACAATAGACTGAATCATGTAAAATCAAGACGGACAATTTTAAGGTTTTCTGCAAGAATTTTATGCAATTTTTTTAATATTACTGGACTTTGATTGATATACTGTTTTAATATTTATGCTGAACATGTAATTTTTTTCTGAAAACTTGGGGGAGCATATGTCACGTTGACACAACGTGCATATTTTTTAATGAAAAATTATTAATACAAATCCTAATTAATATTGTCTAAATTTAAACTAATAATCTATTCTAAATTTAATTTAAAAGTTTTTAATAATAACTATCTTTTAAAGCTTTCATTTTTACTCTTGGCCTTCTCAATTACAGCGCATTAACGTACTTCTAAAACATTTCCCTCTTATCAGCTGCTTTGAAATAAAATAACAGTTGATGCCGGCTAAAAGAATAATCATGCACCACTTCGCTCGCATATGTTTTCTCTGATCCGCTGAAACAGATGTGTTTGCGGTTTTCCTCTGCTGTGCAAGAAGCATATTGCTCGAAAAACACCTGCTAAAATTGTTCCAGAAAGTTCGGGCTCTTTCTATAGACACATGTTTTAACGGTTTTTTCTTTAGCAGTTGGAGAGTAATTTTTGGTGGGGCAAGCCACTCACTTCATGTGAGGAGGCTTTGCCCACCACGACGCGTTGCACGGATTAGCATCTATGCCGATCACTTAATGGTGACGGAGGCGTTCACCCACCGAGGTACCAGGCCGTTTTAATATGAACGCCGTGATGTTTTTTTCAGCACGCTTCCCCAAGTTTACTTTTGAATGCAATGTATTGTAGAGTTTTAAATGTACAATCCTGCATTTTGAAAATTGGTGACTGTTCCAGTGAGAAAATAAAATAATATGTTTCAAGTTTAAAAGTGTTGAGTGAAACTCCTTATTTAAAGGGAATGTGGTCTTCAAAATGTGCTTTTCTCCTGAGGTAAAACGTGTTAGCCCAGTGTTCAAAGTGTTTGTGTGATCATGTTTCAGAAGAAGTAAGTCGACATGCGCCATCAAAAGCGAATTTCATTCTTGGTTTTGGAGTTTGTCCTTCCTCGTCGCTCTGATGAGGAATTTCTAGTTCATGTGTGATTTCGTTCAGTGGGGAAGAAAAGCGTGTTCTATCTAAGGGGAATAATTCTCCTTTCAACATCGTTGCGAGTGTGAATTTAAAATGTGAACCACTATACTATCGTCTTCTCAAAACTATGTCGCTCTCACTACAAAGTCGTACCAGTTATAATCTTTACAAAATAATTCATCATCTTTTTACGATCACCGCCTTCCACCGTACATCTCCATTTGATAAGATCCTCCATCAATTAAAATTCGAATTAACTTGTTCTTTAAACTTGAAGAGATTACAACTGTACACGTTTGCAAAAATATAGCTGAACTATTATCTAAGTTACCTTCACTGCATGTAGCAACAGTTGTAGAATTAGACTCATTAGACTTCGGTTCTGCGCAAGTGCTTGTTTGTGAATTGTCATACACCTGTTTTTTACTTCGACTTTCACACAGAAGAGTGTTATGTGAACCCCGCCCACAAATATTACATGTAGTACCTCTTCTAAAACAGTTCTTAGCGATGTGTCGTCCACGGAGACACCTGAAACATAATCCACGCTTTCTAACAACATTTTTTCTTTCTTCAACAGTAATAGAACATCTTTCCGAGCTATGGTCCCCGGAATCGCAAAATACACAGTTATGAGATACAGATGTTGCAAATGCAGTTGCACCTAACCTTCTCTTTTTATAACTATCATTTTCACAACTCCTATTTTCCCTGTTATTCTGATAAACTGAAGTATTATTACATCTTTTACTATTTAATGAAGAAACGTGCTCCCGACACCGAATCTCAGTTTTGAGAAATTCCAACAATTCCCTTACATTAAATTCGGTTTTCGAATTTTGTTTTCTACTAAATTCCAAAGTAAGGTCACCAGGCAATAGCTTCAACAATATCGGATACAACAGGTGACCATAAGAACCAGAAACCACATTCAGCGCTTCCAACGAGCGAACATTAATTTCTATATTATCATATAGTTTTCGTAAAGCATACACATTAGCAGAATTTTTAACAGCCTCAAGATTTAGCACCTTACCCATGTGGGCATTTATTGTCAAATCTACTCGACCGAATCTTTCCTTTAAAACATTAACTGCAAATTTATAATTATCTTCGGTCAGTGCCAAACCACTTATTGCATTTAATGCTGAACTCCCACACAATGATTTCAAATAATTAAATTTATCCACTGAGCTTATTGAGTTATTTTTATGAATAGAAGACTCAAACTTGTTCCAAAAGTCCAGCCAATTACTTGGGTCACCAAAATATTTATTTATATTCAATTTTGGAAGTTCAACACCAACCCTAGAAACGATATCATGCACACTCGGAACTCTAGAATCAACAACTTTATGTTCAAAATCCCTCCTCGCCACCTCTTCTATTCTACATTTATAGCTTATCAACCTTTCCTGATACTCTTGAGCAGAAACTATTTCGCCCTCCAGTTCACTTTCCTCTACAATAAGTTTTTCAATTTCAATGTCATAACTTCTTAAAAGTTCTGACTTTGCATTTAACTGTTCCAAAAATTCCCTCAAACTAAACTTATTAGATTCATCTATCCCTTTATTCAAAACAGTTTCTATCTTCGTTAACAATTTGGTTGTTAAACTGCGTGCTACACCACGCAATATCCTCATTCTACTTAATTCATCTATTTTAACGAATTCTTAATATTCAACTGTTCACGAACTCCACTATTCAATTGTTTTATTCGTGCAACTATACAATGTCTATATAAATGCTGCTTACCCTCACCCCGAGAGTTCCAATATCAGAAGGCCTTGATCTCCGTTCAGTTATATCACGTCCCGGGTTCACCAACATGAAGCTTGCTCGACCAACAATTCCTTTAAAGGCTTGCTTCCCTCTGTTGAACAGCCCTTTCTCCTATACCAATGATAACTGTAGGCATCCTTAAATTCATGATAAGGTAGATTAACTTTAAGTCATTTATTAACTTCTTAAAATTACATTGCATTAGCAGACAATACTGCCCTCCAGATACCATTGATTGCATACATCGAAATACCACACAAGCCTTTTATACATTGATTCAGCCGCATATGTGTACATTCAAAAGACGTTGCCACTCTGAAAACATAAGATAACTGAAAGATATCAACTTCAGGATACTGTCCAGGCAACGCCATCTATTGGATAAAATTACAGTTAAATATATACAATTAAATTCCAACATGTAAAGAAATGTGAGCACTACCCAGGTAACATCGATCGTTAAAATTACGTTAATTTATGGCGCACCTGACAAAACGTCAACTCTAAACTTTTTTTTCCGTTTAAAAAACGTTTAGATTTCCCTACTAAGATCGGAAACTGGCAGCGTTTTAAATCCGCATTATTAACGCAAAATAAAGTTTAAAATGCGCTTATGGCATACGTTAATTTGACGTAACAGGTTTTACGTTTAAAATGCTCTTCGGGCAAACGTTAATTTGACGAAGAATTTTACGTTTAAAATGCGCTTCGGAGAAACATTATTTGACGATATATTGTAACGTTTGAAATGATCTGTGGAGAAACGTTAAATAGATGATTTTTTTATGAAATATATAAAAAGCTCGATATTTTGATGTTATTTTAACAGTGTTCTGCGGCTTGGGAGTCTTTTTATAATCTTAACGGTTAATATAAATTAACGATTTTATTTTTATATTTAACCTTAAATAAACTATTTATGAAAACATTGTTCCAGAATAACGGTCTTAAAATGCTCGAAATTTTAAAAAAGTAAAATTTGTAAGAATGAATTAATATGTAAAAATTACATAGCGTTTTAAAATGTCTATTTTTTAAAATTTATTATATTATTTCTTAATTAGTGATATATAAGCTTCAAAATATTGTTAAGTAAAGATATACGCAATTTCTTTTCTCCTAAATGCAATTTTTAAAACTAGTATTCGTGAAATTTGCAATTTTGTGAAACGAATGTAGAATTAAAACATAAAAATCTATCTATTTCATAATTCTTACATCTTATAATGAAATATGTCAATTTCGCAATTAATAAGGCAAGGTTTATTTCTGAAGTTGTCATTTTCATGCTAAATTAAAAATTGCATTACTATTTTTTAACTATAAGTTAACATAGAGAAAAACTATACCAGAAAAACACAATTTCGCGGAGCAAAATTTTAAAAAGAAAAAATTATAAAGTGACATCTTACGCATGCTTCGCAGCAGAAGCCACCATTCCCCGTATAGACCTAAGACCCTAGCCAATCGGCTTTCAACCCAAACAGCACAAACACCCAACGCTTTACCTTTAAAACAGGTGTCTCAGGTATTTCAATCTTCAGGAGAAACCTTCCATTCATACTATGGAGAAAGTCGATAATCTGCTCTGTCCACATTACCCCCTAAAATCTAAGTATCCCAGCAAAGAAATATTTACGATAGCATATCTCTAAAATTGAGGGGGGGGTGAAAAATCTTGATTCTGTTAAATTCTTTTCTCGACTGAGTAAATTTTTACTGTCAGCACCCCGGATGAAAACATTAGTTTATAATAATTTTTGCTATATCATAAAATGTCTAATTCATTAAATAATTCTAATCAGTATAATTTATGATCTTGCAATAAATGACTTTCATTCGTAACGATGTAATATTTCAAGTTTACTTTCATAGATTTAAAAAAGTGTGTCACGAAACGCGTAATATTACTTGAAAGTACAGTCGACTCCGGATATAGTGAACTTTCGGCTATAGTGAACGCAAATCGTTAGTCCCGATTCACTTACATTAGGAATGTGCGTAGCATTTTTCGGTTTTAGTGAACATGACTTCGGTTATGGTGAATATAAAAACTGAACTTCGAAAATTCTGGAAACGGCGCAGATGAAGTTTTTCGATGTCTACATTCTCAAAGGTTGTCTGTATTTCATTCGATAAATACACAAAGACATTATCAAGCATCTGTTCCGAAATATAGGGGAATTGTCAGTGGCTAGGCTGAGGTCTTTGGGCTAACATGGCGAGGGGGAGAGGAGAAGAATAGCGCACTAGACTCTTTACCGCTGTGAAACCAGGAATTTATTCATTGCAGTGACGCTTACTTACTGCTTTAGCTTTTCAATTCCCTTGCAAAATAGCCCAAGTCTTGTGGTGTATTCCTCCCCGTACTCCTTTTCTTCGGTACCACCAGTGCTTAAAATATAAGCTCATCTTTTCCACCCTGCATGAAAGCCCGTGACACCCACGCTTCCACAATGAAGAAGGTAGCAATGACAATTTTTAAAGAAACATGCAACTTTTTTCATTCTCATTCTTTGACCAGAAAGAAAAGACCACAAGCTCTCCAATCCAATTCATCAAACTGTGCCCCTACTAATTGTAATCACGCTTGCTATCCAGGGACGTCTGAAAAAGAGGATTAAATTCTTATTCGGTTAGAATCAATGGCATTTTTTCGGCTACTAAGCACTTAACAAAAAGTAGGGTACATTTCATGGTGAACAAGAACGCACATATCTCTCGTCCCAATTGAATGGAATCTCCCGAATTATTGTAGCACTTAGGAGTAATAAGACATAAATACGATTAATTATATTTGATTTACACAAATATTCAGTGAGGGTATAAAACACTATTCTTTCCTCATGTATATAATTCATTCCTTGCTTATAGTGAACTTCGAATATAGTGAACGAAATTTGCCGGTCCCCAGATGTTCAGTATAACCGTAGTCGATTGTATCTTGAAAATTTCTAAGTTCCATTCCGAAAATACATTACCTTGACTTCAATCTTTAGCTACTCACAGACAGGTAATATACGGTTTAGTGGTTAGGAGCAATGGTGCTGGGGGGTTCTGTCCCACAGAGCAAGTAAGTTAAGGCATAATTCTCATGTTCGGTGATTGAAGAATGTTTTTAACTCATTATCAATAAATAAAAGCAACTGTTAATCGTTATTCTTTAGCTTAGCAAATAAATTATTATTGTGAAAAATATTTATATATTCTTAATGCTATTATGTTCCTTAATGGATGAATTAATATTTTCTCCTTTATCGAGAAAAAATTTTACCCCATATTAATATTTTGTTTACTAACAAGCTAAAAAAATATACAGTATAATTTCACCCTTAAATTAAAATTTTGATACTTAAAAAAGAATAAAAACGTGAAATTTTTGTAAAGAGTAGAAAAACTTGAAAATTACTTTAAGGAAAGGTAATTTAAGGGCTACAATTAACGTATATTTTTGCGTGGAAAGTGGCGGACATTTTAACGTTCATATTGCGCTCCGAAGAAACGTTAATTAGACGAAAGTTCATCAAAAGGACAGGGCAAAAAGACGGTATTTTGCCGTTTATTTAATGATTGCCTGCGACTTGGGAAGTATTTCAGCAGGAATAAAACTTTGAAAGAACTCTACTACCACGTGAGTAATCACCAAGGCCAGTGCTCAATTTAGGAAATTATTGACTACAGGCACAACTCTGCCTAAGGACCCTCTAACACTGATGTTGGCGGCAATTTTCCAGAATAGAGAGTTAGATTAAAAAATCCTATATATATATAAATCATTATGAAAGTATTACTTTACCAAGTGTTGGCAAGTGAAGAAACCTTGAACAATATCATATAATGAAAAGGATTCAAATCAGATATGCAAATTAAAGGTTGCACGGTGCGAACAAAAATTCGGCGTGTGCTAGTAAAAATTATCATAAAGAAAGACAGTTCTACGAGTGAGGGAGCCTACACCAATGAACCAACCAACAACAAACTGCGACACTCTATATATACGGCTAGCTTTGGGGGATTTTTGGTGTGCACTTTTTTCACGAAATCCGCTCTAACGATTTTTTAAAACTTAATGCACGCCGAATGATTTTAATCGGCGCTGAAATCGGAGAGTGACGTCGCCGGTTTATTTAGGAAAATTCGTTTTCTTATTTAATCTAGTTTATATGTACATGTTGCTTTAGGGTATGGATTTCTTTTCCCCTATACTAGTTTCATTTTAAAATACTCATAAGATTTTAACCCAACTATCTGTGCCCTTTATACACTTTACACTGATTCTTATCAGTATTGTATCAGAATTTTGAACAACAGTATTCTGAAACTCAACTGGCACATCTTTATTTTTTACTTCTATCGCGAGCAAGATAAAAGTAAAAGATGAAAGTTTTGTTGCATACGCATTCAGTTTCGTTTAATTTTGCATACGAAACTGAAAGGGTGATTATCGCAATAAAAGTTTCAGAGGGTGGGATTTCAGAGAGAAATAACAAATGGCAAGCGCCTATGCTTCCATTCAAGTACAGTTTGGAAATATGCTACCCGGCACTTCCAAAGACGGATCATCTTTAAGAATGGACGCGAGACGCTCGAGACGAAAAACGGGGCTGTCTTGTCTTGTCTCGCACTGGTAAACCTCTGTCGCGTCTCGCAGAAAAATTGCCTCTCTCGTATCGCAGAATTAAGAACTGCGATTTTGTTTCCATATTTTTAGTCACATTAAAGCTATTCTATTGAAAATTAATATTAATAATAACATTTAGTTGTGCATTTTACCATATTAACTCATATGTCCATTTGAAGTGATAAAAATTCAGATTTAATCCGTATACATAATGTGGCATGACACCGAAAAAATATTTGTTTTATTTTATTTCTTTCCGGTACTGCGTAAATGTAATATGTATGGTTGATGGGAGTTTCATTTGCTTTTGAAATTATACAAAGCTTTGAATTTTGCTAGAAATGATGCTAACATGTTGCGCAAATAAAATTTTAATCTAATTAAGCGGCAGGAATGTGCTAAATAGTGAATTCATAAAAGTTTCAACTGGGAACGGGATAATTATAGTGAAGCCTACTTATCCCCCTCTCGTTTTATTGTATGAGATACGGCTTTCATATTTAATCGGGAACCCAGGTTTAACCTGTTCATTTACACCATCAAAAAGAAGAGACAAGAGAAGACTTGTGACCAGGGTTGTTTCTCAACATGGATCGTTGACCCAGCGTTGTATTAGCGAAATCGCTCCAGTAGATCATTCATTTACGTTCGCATAGCTTGGCTTATAGTGAAAGAAGCATTTTTAATAACTGATGAAACATTTTATTTATAAATGTTCATTTATTTAAGAGAAAAATATGAAATATCCATACGATTTAATTACATAAGTATTCATCCATTTTGATTGAATGTAGCCAATATTATAAGTAAACAAAAAATCATAATCATTAAGTACACGATTAGAGCATATAATGTCACAGTAAGCATACATGCATCAACTATTTTTTTAAAATGTAATAATTATAGCCAGACATTCTAAATAAGTTTGAAATATTTTCCATGAAATATTAATGATCACATACTTGAATAACTTATTCTGGATTATGCGTAAATAACATTAAAACTCACTTGCAATTCAAACCTCATTTTTAAGCAATCTAAATATTTACAAAACCAACAATTTTCAGAACTATGAAACCAAATATCTATGTTGCCATCAGTAATCAGTTGGGGGGGGGGAGGCTAATTAAAAGAATAATCTAAAAAAAGTTCTCAACAGCATGATAGAATTCTATTGGTTTTTATTTATCAGCAACGATTACTCTGCGCAAATTAATAAATGAATGGTTTCTCTCTATGCTAAAAAAAGTAACGGCCGCTGGCGCCGCTGTAAAAAGCTTGTTCTGCTATATCCTCCAAAACCGCGTGGAGCTATGAGTTTCGACGAAGGTGTCCACGGATTTGGAAAATTCTGGGGAAGCCGGTAAGCTGACTTAAATTTCGACATTCCAATTATTTTCGAAGACATTAATAAAAAACTGAAAAAAATAAGCACAATGGTTGCCAGGCTTGGCAATTTTCGCCAGCATAAAATCGTCCGTGCCTTTGCAACAAAGCACTTCCTGTGTGGAATTAACAAACATGAAGTAAAAATAAACCATTTTTACGCCAAATTAAAAAGTAAGTGAAATAAATAAGTCAAAGTGTGTTACACAAAGTAACAAATTTCTAATAATGAGTTCTCTTAGATAAAAAGAGTTTAAAATAGACACCAATTCGTTTTTCTAATACTTGTTCTAATAATAACTGTAGCTGATTTAAAAAGCGCCTTTCGGCATCAGGTACGATCTAGGAAAACGCTAGGTGAATCTAAATACTGCGTGTTTTCCAAAATGTTAGCACCCAGTATTTTGAAAATTAAAAATAATTCAAATGCATGTTATAGTAATGCTGGTTAGGTTCAGCTTCGGTATTTGCCACCCGTAGATATATTTGGCGGCGTTAATTATGCCATATAGCAAGTACAGTTTCGATATTTGCCAGCGCGGCGAGATGATATATTTCGCGGTGCTAAATAAGACAATCTGCAAAGGATTACGTTGTTGTTGTTACATATGCCCTCTGACAACCGCATGTGATTCCAGATCCCCCAGGTAAGAAGGAGATGGGCAAAGGGGGGGGCGTTTTCCATTTTTATTGGACACCAGTGGGAGGATGTCTGACTTTAGCCCAGGATCTCCTAATTTTGAACGATTCCACAGAAGGTACCAAACCCCTGAAATCGGCACCCCCAGAGGTATCATTTAAGACTTGGAGGTCATTGGAGCCACGACAGATTTTACGTGCACCAGCTCCCGTTAGCGTACACTATTCCACAGCAGTAGAGCCGAGAGGGAGTTTGCCCTCCCAAGCACTGACCAAGCCGGATACTGCTTCACTTGGCGTGTTCTTATGGGAACGGAGTTTAGCGCCCAGACCACTGCGCGGACAAGGATTACGTATATGAGTGTATGGGTAACTGTTTTCACGGCAAGGCAGCAAACATAGCCCTATCGAGTACGTGACGGGCTGACACCGTCTTTAACGGTTCAGCGTCAGCAATGGCAAGATGGCAATTGGAGCGATGTTGGTTCTGCACCAGTAAACTAACGTGGTGCAATCAAAAGAAAATTGGTTTTGGGCATGCAACGCTCCGATATCAGCTACATTTTAATGTTAGCCGGGTTAGCAAACGGTGTCGATACGCTAATGTTCCAAAAGGTGAAACAGTTTTGGTAGTTTTTCTCCAGATGTAATGTGAATACGCGTTAGAACCCCTTAGGAAGTCCTCCTATACTAAGGCATCCCTCATCTTAGGCAGATACCCCTCGCGCAGGTTTGCTTTAATCACACATAATCACAATCACCAAAAGGTGAAACCGATATTGGTACGGAAAAGGTTTTCTAGACTAATATGTTTAAAACTTGCTAAACAGCCCGTTAGTGATACTCATTATAATTATTTTTTTATATTTAACAACCATTTAGAATGTTATACTTGTTATTTACAGCTACTTAAGAAGCTAAAATAAACGTCTACAACAACAACAAACATTTTTAATGATTATTTTACCCTATCCATCCTGTGACGGATAAGAAAATTGGTTGCTGATCATGGCCGAGTGGATAATACACCCAGCATGGTAGATGGCCAAAATGTGAAGGTCAAGGGTTCTGTCTGTCGATCTAATGATCCGGAATTTGGGGCTTTCTTCTCCAGATTTAACGTAAATACGCGTTAGAACCTTCTAAAAATTTATTTGTCCAAGGCATCCCATTTAGGCAGAAAGCCTTCGCGTTGCTTTGCCATAACCACAAAAGGATATGAAATCAAACCAGAAAATTGGTTTTAAAGTCACTAATAAAAAAAAAGAAACTTGCTAATTTTTCTGAAGTGTATAACAAAGAAAAATATCACCCGAAAGCAAATTAATTTTATGGGAGGCGCCAATTTAATAAAAAAGCTCATTTGAATCAAACAAAATTCACAGAAAAGAAAATTATTGCCTTAAAGCAATGTCTTTATTTTCAGGGGGGGGGGGATGGTGAAGTTCCCTAACCCCTCCCTAGTATCCTCCATCTTCTTTTTTATCCGACTTTATTCCACATCTGAATCCAGGTTTAACATGCTCGCTTTGATCATTGAAAATATGCTCTGGTTTATTTATTTATTTTTTACTGTGACATGTTCATGCTCAAGGCTTCGGTTCAAACGAAGCGTTCAAAGATTTAAGCTGTGTAGCATTAGTCCTCACGCATGACCTGAAATTTACTATTAACACCTAAAAAGAAAGAGAAAATAAGAAGCTTTAAAAATGGAATAGTACAAATTCCATGTTATGTATTGGGGAATTTAAAATGTAATCTATAACTTAACTAAATAAAAGTTAATTGTTGAAAGAAAGAAAATTTTTATATAATCCATAAAGAATTGAATTGAATTAAGTAATATAGACATTTAAATTGGAATAAAATTATTACAACAGTTATGTTATTGTATTTCTGATAGCTAATCTGAATTTCGAGAATCTCTCAGCAGAAAATAACAATACCTTTTAAAATATCCAACTATTCTTTTTTACAGCCTTATTCAACATCAAAAACACTTGGAAAGTACTCAGCCCTAGAATTTTTAAGATGTTATTTATTAATAATGGAACTGATTCGTTAATTTTGGAATTGATGATCGGGAAAACTATTTTTAAAAAAAAGCAAATTTTAAAAGTTATTCCGGTCCTGGTAAGAGTTTTTTTTTTTTCATTCCATACCGTTGGTGTACAGATTGAAGCGGCCATTTATTCGCAGAAATGTATTCCTACCCACCCCAGAAATGTATATGAACACACCCGTAATTTCGGAGTGTGGGTTCGCCCGAACTTGTACGGGATACAGGATAACTCTCTGGACAAGTGAACGAAGTGTCATTGTGTGCTTTGGCTGTTGCTGTCCTGAAGCCTGAAGACCGAACCGAAATATGGGTTTTTATCGGGGCACCTGTGCCACGCACTTATCCCCAGAGATGAAATTTTGTAGAGATGTAAGTTGGAATCATGAGATAAGTAACCCCAAAAGATGGCGGGGGGTTATACTCAGTTGCGGTTCGTAAATGCAACTGCAATGATCGTCTTTTGTCGAGCGGGGAAGGAGCAGGACCCAAGCTGGGCAGGCTGTGGTTTTTTCAGGTTAAGGTCCCCGAAGGGTTCAGGTCAGGTTAAGGTTATTGCTACACTCCCCACCTGTTGGTGGGGAGTGTAGCAATACTAGTGGTGTGGGGGGGGGAACTGCACATGATGCTGCCCTATCTCCCGCCCTATCTGCCTTCATCAGCAGGGTGGTCAGCGTGCAGCGCGGAAGAAATTATTCAAAGAAGAGGGGGAGAGAATGGAGCGCCGCCTTGGGGCGCTTTGCGTTTAGGGGGTCCCTATGATCATAGTCGGGAAGCTCTCCTAGGATGTCGTTAGGCAGCTAGTCTAATCGGGCGTGGAACAGTGGCGGCTTTTCAGGTGAAGTAGGTGAAGTGCCTCTTCACCAAGTATTGTAAGTAACAAAAAATTGTGTAACGTAAGCAAGCCATAATCCTTTTTCAAATTTTGTCTGTAAGAATACACTGTGCTAAATCATGCTCTTACTATCAGTGAGGCCAAACTCTCTTCCCTACCCTCCCCTCCCCTTGCCGCGCGGCCAAAGAAAGTTTCAAAGACTTGTGTCACGATTGGTCCATTGTTAGAGTCACGTGGTACGCGGGTTCTGACGGGGTGAGTTGTGAAGTGCTAATGAAAAATTATCTCTTCTACTGCACTTATTTATGGGGTTGCCATGGTAACCTCAGACGCTCCATTCAGTTTTACAGCTTTACTTTCTATCAGGTGAAGAGATCCCTCAGAAAACGGTCTGTCTCTTCAAGTGAGAGAAAACCCAGCGTAATGCGTCTCCAAGAACAAATTGCTGTAGGAAACTGAAACCACGTGATTTGTTTGAGATTTTGACACATGAGATTTTTACTGCTGTCTTTTGAAAATTTTAGAGTTTCTTCTTGTGTTAATTTTAATGATAATAATAGTTAGTTTCTTTTCTGTTTATTCACCTTCCTTATGTTTCCTGTAAATGATATAGTCTATAATGTATTACAAACACCGTTTAATCGGTGGAATGATGACGATAAAAGAGATGTTCTTTCTCGTGGTCGACCCAGAGCCTGATTAGCGAAAAGGCTCGAGAAGCTTCTTGTCATAATTTGAAGGGGGCCCAAAAATGACTGTAAAACGGATAAAAATTCAAAATTTTGTTTTTAAATTATCTTCTAAGTTATTGTAAAGATTTTTAATGAAGAGAAGTGGAAAGCTATTTTTAAGGTATTTTAGAAGTCTTGATACTCCATGTAGCAACATTTCTAAATTAGTTCAGTTTGCGATGTCTATACTTGGGACATTTGTTCCAGTTGAGACAAAATTTTCTATTATCAGGAACATTTGTTCGGTAGAAAGGGGTAAACTTTCAATATGTAATGCTAAAAATCGTCTAAAGGTCAAAATTAATTCTGAACTTCCATGTTGTGATTTTTATGATGTCATCAAAACGAACAAAGAATTCCCGAAAAAAGCCTCATGTCTCATGAAAAATATATGACTAAATAAAGTTTAATGTTTCAGTAGTAAGGAAATGTTTTTATTTTACTTTTTACAGTAATTTTAAAAATACTATAAAATCTCATTACAATTAAGTAAACTATTGCGAAGATAATGAATAACATATTTTTATCTAAGGTAAATTTCAAATTAATGAAAAAAATATTTTTTTCAAATAAAATCATTAGAACTAATTAAATCAATTAAATATCCTTTTAACAAAGAAAATCATTAAAAACTTTACTTAATCCAAACAAAAAGGGGAAGGGGGGCCCGAAATGAGACTGAGCTCTCACTTCAAAGGTTAATCGGGCCCTGGGTCGACCAATGGAGGCATTAGGAATTAATGCATCGCTGAAAGATTAAAAATTTCTTTCCGCAGAAAGGCCTATGCCACCGCCTAATTACCATGCTTAATGGCCATGGGCGGCGGCAGCATAGGGCAAGGGGGCGATGCCCCCCTGGATTTTTGTATGCAGTGCTTTGCCTTGCTTTTTTGCTCTTTTCAACATGGTAACTATACGTTAAAGTAGTCTTTGCCCCCCTTGAGTAGTCTTTGCCCCCCCCTTGAGTAGCCTTTGCCCCCCTGGGAAATATTCTGCCGGCGCCCATGTTAATGTCTGCATCAGGTGTTTTTCATAATGTTTTGGTATAAGCTCTTCACCTATTTTTTTGATCACGAGCCGCCACTGGCGTGGAACCTGTTGGTTTGCTTGTGAAGTTCCTTTCTGATGCACCTGACGCGAAGGTCTTCTGGTGACGCGAAGGTGGACAATGGTATTTGCAATTAGAGGGTGTCCGTGACGAATAATGCGAAGGATTGCATTTTGTTTTGATTCTATTCTGTTAATGTGTGATTTAGCCGCGCTGGCCCATACAGGCGCAGCGTAAGTTGCAATTGGCCTGACATATGACTTGCATAATAATACTTTGTTGTTAGTGCTGATTTTTTTGTTGAAGATTAGTTTGTCTAGTTTGCCAAAGGCGGCACTCATTAGCTGTCGAATGTGAGTGATGTGAAAGCGCCATGTTAGATTGCGATCCATAGTTACGCCTAGATACTTGGCGGTGTTTGACCACTCGATGGTTTGATCGTTTATTATTAGCCTGGAGGGGGGAAGCTTGTTTGTAAAAGATATGGCTTGGCACTTAGAGGGGTTAATTTCTAAGTGCCACTGGGACATCCATTCTTCAATTAGTTTGATGTGCTGTTGCATCTGGGTGTGCAAGTGTCTCTTATTTCGGTGGTAGCCGAGGATGGCCGTATCATCGGCAAAGAGGGCTAACTCAGTGCCGGGCGCCCTCGGGAGGTCGTTAATAAGGATATTAAATATAGTGGGTCCCAGGATTGATCCCTGAGGGACACCACTCTGGATGGGACAGGGTTGCGAAAGAGTGTCATCTACTTTAATTGAGTATTGTCTGTTTAGCAGGTAATTTGCTATGAGGTGAATTAATCCGTCCGGAAAGTACATTTGTTTTAGTTTGTAAATCAGGCCCTGGTGCCAAACTTTATCAAACGCCTTTTTCAGGCCAAGGAGTAGCATGGCAACAAGTTGCTTGTTGATGATAGCAGTATGTATGGTTTCGGTTACTCTAAGCAGTTGGTGAGTCGTTGAGTGCTTTTCCCGGAAGCCAAACTGCTCGGGGCGAAGTAGGTTGTGGTCTTGGATATGGGTGTTTAGTCGGTTCAGTATTAATCTTTCGACGACCTTACTCAGGGCGCTGAGGAGGCTTATGGAACGGTTTGAGTCTGGCCGCGAGAGGTCCTGGCCGGGCTTAGGGATGGGGCAGATAACTGCCGTTTTCCAGAAGTCCGGGAAGTGATTGGGTTTGAGAATTGCGTTTGCTGAGTTTGTTAGGTCAAATAAGGTGTTTGGAGGTAAGTTTTTTAACATTTTGTTAGTAATGTTGTCCTGCCCGGGACAATTTCTGTCTTTGAGGGAGAGCAGGAATTTAACTAATTCCGAGGGCTCCGCCGGGGCGGTGGCCTGAGTGGGAGACTGTCTGAGGAAGGCCTGAACAGCCTCAGAGATCGTGCGGTCCCTGCTAAGGTCGGTGACCGCAGGATTTGAGAATTGGAGCCTATAAGTTGTGGCAAGAGCTTCAGCTTTATCTTGATTGGGGATCATATAATTATTATTGTGCCTGATGGGGGGCAGGGCAGTTTTCTTCCTCTGGAGTCTGGCGACAGCTCTCCAGATGGAGCCGTCTTTGTCTGTGAGACTTTCAAAATACTCTTTCCAGTATTCTTGATTGTGTAACCTGATAGTCTCTTTAACCTCTAAGGCAAGGCGTTTGTAATTACTTAGGTCTGCCGGGTTGGCGGTGCGTGAGAACTTTTTCCTTGCAGTATTCCTGCTGGTGATAAGTTTGCGAATGTGGAGAGGGAGACGGCCACGGCCGGTGTCTTCGGTGGCAGTAGTTGAGTGCCTGAAGGCATTAGTAATAGTCTGCGTGATATAGCCTCTTGTTCAATATCCGATGTAGAGTTGAGAGGGTTGTTTGAGAGAGGCCGGTCAAGTAAGGTTGAGCCCAGTTGGTTTCGTTTTTAAATCTCATGTTAACATTAATGTGTATGGGGATGTCGAATTGTATTGGTAGGTGATCCGACGTAAATTGATTAATTGTGTTGGTTGGGATGTAACAATTGGGGCTGTTGTACAGCAGGAGGTCTATGGTTGAGGCCCCTTGGGAATCACCGCGCGAATAGAAATGAGTTGGGGAGGTCGGAAAGGAAAGACGCATCCCGGTGTCAAAAATGAACTTTAGAAGCCCGGTTCCTCGCGGACAGTTTCTTAACCCATTCCACGCGAAGTGGTGGGCGTTGAAGTCCCCGGCTAATATCACTATGAGTGCTTTAAAATCACGCTTGGGGAACGGTTTGGCAGGGGGGACGTGGATTGAAGCTATCAGAATATCCCCCTTGGGAGTGTGCACAAAGATAGAGGTGGCAGAGAGACTGCTAAAGGTGGATTCATATCTGCCGCGCCGCATCGCAACCATGCCATACTGTTTCGCCGTTTTGGACCGTTGGCTGTCCTTGCGGCGAGCTTGCCTTGCCGCAAGTAAATACACCAATGCTCTTCTGTAATTGGCTGTAGCTGTAAAAGCTCTTCTGTAACTGGCTGTAGCTTTGCGGTCGCTGCGGAATATCTGTTCTCGCCAGATAATGCGCAAACCCTCGGCGCTCGCCGCGCGGGCGCCGTGTTGCTCCGCCACGTGACGTCATTGCGGCGTCTTAGCGGTGTGGTACGGCCAGTATGAATCCGGCTTAAGGGTGATGTTAGCGCTCCTGTGAGCAATGCCGGATTTGATATATATGGCGATACCCCCATGAATGTAGGAGGCACCAGAGCTGATCCCATCAGTGCGATGGAGAGTGTAATTTGGTATGTTATATGTGAGTCGTTTGGAGAACTTAGTCTCCTGGATTAAAATAATGTCAAAATCCCCGTGGGATAGGAAATTTCTTAGGTCGTTTATTTTGCCGTGGAGCCCTTGGGCATTCCACGACAGGAAGTTTTGTTGATTACTCATCATAGCCTGAAGACTACCATAGCCTGAAGACTAGCTGCTGAGGCCAAAGAACTTACCCCTCATTTTCTTGTAATTTTTTGCCGGAAGGCTGTTGCTGTGGATTTTTTTTTGTGTGTGTATTCGTTCGTAGAGCGTAAGTCTATTTTTTTAGCATTTTAATAATCAATATTTTATTTAAATAAGTGTTGTATTTGTATATTATTTTCTTTTAAAAAAGTCTATATTGTTACAAAAAGCTCTTTTCTTCCACAGAAAGGAGCTTATAGAATGAAACATGTTAGCACACCACATAAAAAAAGATTTTTGTCCTTGAAATTTACTTTCTCCCCCCCCCCTCCTTCTAATAACACAAACGATACATATTTTAATTTAATTTTTTTTTTTTCCGGAAAGGGAATGATTATAAAAGTTCAGCATTATGAAATAAAATATTTACATGAAATAAGTACTTTTATCATAATGAACATGGTATTATTAATAATTAATCCCGTAGTTAGTTCTCTAGGGAAACAATTAACCATTAAAAATAATGATGATTATCATTATTATATAAATGGCTTTACACCACTGGGACTAATTTTGTTGAAAATACTTAGTTAAATGAACAAAATAATATGTCGGTGTTTAGGAAAAGTCTGATTAAATTAAAAATAAGATATTTTCATGAAATTAACCGTATTATTTGTTGAATTAACCGATGTTTTAATTTTTTAAAGAGTATAATGTTGTTTACATAACTTACAGCTAAATGGATTTAACATTTTAAAAAACATGCTTCATAAATTTAATGTTTTTTCCTTTTTAGCATGTATGATTGCTTATTTTTAATTCTTAGGTGCAGAAAAAAATATTTTTTTTCTAAGCCTCTAAAAATTTTTTGGAAAAAAATCATCCAAACTACTGATATGAACATCCTTTAGTTGAGCCTAATATTTTGTTTAAAATAAGTATTTAGTGTGGTAAACAACATTATACTATGAAAGAAACTAAAATACTGCTTGATTCAACAAATAATACGTTTAATTTTACTAAAGCCTTTCTATTTAATTTCATTAAAAGTTTTCTTAAATACTTTACAGTTTTAACTATGTATTTTCAACAAAATTGGTCCTCGTGGAGTAAAGTGATTTATATAATAATAATTATTATTATTATTACTTTAATGGGTTGATTATTGCCCTAGCGAACTAATTATGGAACTAATTACGTTATTTTGGAAATCAGAAGGTGCTGGGATGTTTTCTATATTTTGTCCTTACCCCGATACCACACCTAAAACGAAATGGTTTTGGTTAATAGTTGGGAAAAATCTGTACCGGTGCCGCAGTCGTTTGAGCCGACTGCGGTCCAAATCCCCCCCATACTTACTGTCCATTGCCTTGGCGGGCGAATCTAAAATTGTCGTTTTCTGCGCTGCATGACCGATGACGGACGGTTACTTCCCACACATCGGCACGCCAAGAGATCGCCAACAATTTCACCCCCTTTTCAAGAACGATCAGTGCGTGACCCTGCAGATCTAGACTCACGGAAAATATCACGAGGATGGCCCCCGTTCTAAAGTGGGGATGGCAAAAGCGGGAAGATAGCAACCCATAAATTACTCCAGCCAGTGTCATTCGGAGATGTCTAGCAAGGGTATAATAAGAGTTCCTTTATCAGCAGCAATAATTAAAACTTGTCTTTAGAAAAATATTTTAAAACGCTAGAAGCATCGCACTTACTATCGCTTATTTTGAAAAAAAAAATTAATATTTTATTCTTTTTTTTTCACGATTTTAAAATACGCTAATTTTAATTTAAAATGCGTGCGCTCACTGACTCAGGAAGGAAGGAAAAAAAGAAAAGAAGGGAAATTTGAAAAAAGAAAATTGCGTTAACTATTTGCATATATTTACCTCAAAATTTACTTATTCGTTTTAGTTGTGGACGCAGGATCTTATTTTTGGCTGGGTATTCGGAGCACGTGACATGGCGCTTCCATTTTATAGGTGTCCTAGAAACTGCACAGATAGTATCAAAACACGTACTAAAATAATCTTTCACACATTATGAAGGTTTAATTTCTACCTGAAAATCAAAGTAAATTATCTGAATATTTTAATTGAATCCAACAAATTATTCGAAGAGTTTAGTTTCATAAATTGACATTTATTTTCCTATTTTATAAAGATAGTTGAAAGTTATGCATAAATGTATAAATTTAATAATATCATATCTGATGCTAATAACTAATAAATAGTTCGACAAAATCTTCTAAAGTTTTAGACATTCTAAAATTTAAACTTTTGGTCCGAGAAAAGAGAAAATTAGTTTTTTTTTTTTTTTTTTCGGAAACATATATCGTAATTTAATGTGTTCTCTTGAGTATTTGTAGAGCCTGAAATATTTGTCCCATTAACCGTATATAGAACATTGTAAAAGTGTAAAAAAACAAAAAAAAAAAACCTGTTAAATTCTTTTTAAAAGCATTTTCTTAAATTCATGTTAAATATTTTTTGCAATTCCTCTAAAGAACTCTTGAGCAATGTGACAGAGGCGTTTAAAAGTTTAAAATAAGAAAATCTTCATGCACAGGTGATTTGTGAAACGTAAATTAATTTCATTTAAGTAATATTCCACAACAATTTTTTTTTTCGGGTTTTCCCGCAAGTACCCTGCAGAGGGTGTTCACACATTTTTGTAACGATTTTGCAAAGATATATATAGAAATAAATATAAGAATTTAATTTTCTAATGTGTTCAGTCTGATAGCCCTTTCTTTGAACCATCATATTGCATCTTGATTTCAAAGATGAAAGTCCTTTTCTTAAAACATCAAGGCTGATATTGTTCCACTCCTCCATCACAATCTTCTAGTAATATAATCTTTTGTAGTAATATATGAATGTATCTTGTGTTTGCGTGATTATGGCAACGCTATACTAGGGCAATCTGCCAAGGATGGGAAGGTGCCTAGGTAGGAGAACTTTCTAAGGGGTTCTAAAGCGTATTCACGTTACATCTGGAAAAAAACCTACCAAAAAACCAGACTGTTAGATCGACAGCTGCTCGATGGGACCCGATCCCGGGACCTTCACTCTTCGGCAGTCTACCATTTTCAGTAACATAACTACTGTGCGATGGTAAGGCTATAAATATATCTTAAAGTAGAAATAAAATTCAACTCATCTTCGTTTAGAAATATATTTAATTTTATATTTCAATTCCATTCATTATCACTGAAAAATAACGTTCAATAAATACTTGTTACACATTTTTGCTTTCATGCCTTTTAAGATGCAATTTATTCCAGGAAAAACTCATGTATATGTAAAAAAAAAAAAAAAAAAAAAAAAAAGTTACTATTACATTTGTTTGTTCATCTTAAAATACACTGGAATAAAATAAGCTAGAAGTTTCTGTAGAAAATTTTACTTCATTGAAGTTTTAGACGTATTTCGTATTTTGTATGTATTAAGAAAATAAATGTATTTTGTATTTTTTCAATTTAGAAAGCATTTTGTATTTTGTAATTTTTTGTGTTTGAATAAATGTAATTTGTATTATGCATCGAAAATACATTTTTTTATGTATTTTGCCCAACTCTGCTTCTGTAGCTGCTTTCAAAGACCATTGCCGAGCAAGCAGTAATTATTTTTATTTCCAACGGAGGGGAGAGTATGAGGGAGCGTCCTCTAAGTGAAACTGTACTCCCCCTCTCTAAACAACGGGGGATGAGGGGGAGAAAAGCAATAAACTTTAGGTTTACCTTTGCCGATCTCTGGGAAGATAGGATGACGGTTGGGGGCGTGCTGCGTCGGCATGCGGGTGTCAGTCCAAAACTTATCCGATAGGGCTGTGTTTGCTGGGAGCCTTACATGAACAATGATCATCGATTTACACATGCTTGGGTTATGAGCATATGTAAATCGCCGAATAATGAAAATTCGCCATTAGTAGCAAGATATAATAGCCGTTCCGTTGTTTTTATCAAAAACATATGAAGCGCTGTTTAATTTGAATAATTATTGACTATAAGTATGCGTAAGTTGCCACATTATGAAAAATCGCCATGGATGACAAATACGCAAGCTGTTCCATAGATTTTACACAATTAAAAATAATGTGAAGATGTTCCACGGATTATGCAAGAACCAAGGAATGTATAGCTCGGTAAGATGCTATCAGATCCAATCTTTGGGTTTTGTCATTCCGAATGCCTCATACGAAAAGCGAGCGCAGCTAGTCTAGGGGCTTTGGCCCTTTAGTCTTTAAAAAAATAATTCTCTAATTATTATATATGCAAATTCATACATTGAAGGGTTTTTCCATAAAATTATCTAGATAAACATTATAACAATATATATACAGTGGTAGCCACTTATACAACCGACAACACCCCGATTTCGCAAGTGGGGGTGTCCTGTAGGACTGTATCCCCTACCTGTATCCACTGTTCAGCCGCAGGCTTATCAGAGTCATAGGCGTAGAGTTATATGGGCCCGTGGGGCTCGAGCCCTCCCAATAAATTGTGAATAGGGGCTAAGCCCACCCAATAATTTACCCTAAAGACAGAAAACTAATTTATACTAACATAAAAAAAAGTATTTCGCGCCATTTACAAACGTTTAAAAAAAAAAAAAACCTTTACTTGTACTTTTAAAAATTTTCTTCTTTTGATTTCAATCGAGATTTAGTATTCATTGTAACGCCACGTAACACACAATGTTACTATAAGCTGCCCTCGCCAGGCTCTGGTTAATTAAAATCAGATTATGTAATGTAAAGTATGAAATGAAGAAAAGTTCAGATGTGTCTAAAATGCACTATCTCATCGAAAATGTTTTTCTTTTCTACTTTGGATTTTTTACTTTGCTTCTATTTTTAACTGATAACATGGTAAAAAGATACTAACATGGATACTTACCTTACATAAGTGTAGAATTCAATGGACCCATAGAGCTCGAGTGCCTCCAATCATTTATACTTATATATAGTAGGTCATAGCTGCCAACTGCTACGGAATATAATTAACCATTTTTTGTAAACAGTATATTTTTTCATTATTTTTTTCAAAATAGTAATCAGCTCGCGCGCGCAGCACAAAATTTTTGCTATATTTTAAGCCAAAAAATCATGAAGAAAAAGTGGTTAATTATATTCTGTAGTAGTTGGCAGTTATGAGTAAGTTATATGTACGTGAATCAGTGGCGTAGCCAGAAATTTTTCATGGGGGGGGGTTATGACTTCTGCAACTCACAAATATGTATATATGGGTGTATGATAAGGGTGTGAAGAATATACATTTTGTATGGCAAAAAATTCCTCATGGGGGTATGACCCCCTTACCCCTCCTTGGCTACGCCACTGACGTGAATATATGTGGTTGTGGGGCCCGGCCCCACACCACATTTTTGAAAACTTTACGCTTATGGTTTTGAAAACTTTACGCTTATGATCAGAGCCGTTGTATTCTCATCTGTCTGAATGGGAGAGAACTAAAGGAACATGAATGGTCCTCACCCCCACCCCCTCTAACCAAGGAAAAATAAATCGCGTGTAAAGGAAAGTTTATAATTCTGCTAATTACTGTCAAGGTTTTCTTCAAATTCCACGCGTACGCATAGCTGGGGAATGTTTGTACATCAATTAATTCCACATTAGGGAATAAGCGTTTACTTATATGTGAAAGCAAAATAGTTTTGCCTGTTGATTTTTTTTTAATGCGTGCGTTTGCATTTTACTTGTAAAATTTTCATTTTGTTATGATAATTAAACTACAGAAAGAGACATAAAAAGAGAATACTATATCGCCATTTAAGACTCATTTAAGGTATTTTTGACAAACTTTACCAGGAAACATTATTGAGGAATTACACTCGAATACTTTTTACAAAAATGGCATAGACTGTGAAGTATTAAAACAGAATATTGCTTTGTTAATTCAATTCTAACATTTTCGTATAAAGTTGATGTGAGATTGTGTATGATTTGCGTTTGCCTGCATGTGCTCTGACATCTGCTAATATGCAGTTAGAGGTTTGCACGAAATTCTTATCGATGTTAAATATACACTAGTCATTCCATATTGAAAATGGAATATGTTGCATTTTTAGTTCTTTTACAAGAACTTAGAAAAGAATTTCAATGTATTATGGTCTACGGGGAGAAAATATATAATTTTCGGTGCGTTATTTAATATCTTTCAAAGAATATAAAAATCAATATCAATACTTTCGAGTATTGATATTGATTACTTTCAATACTCGATCATCAATAATCAATACTTTAGAGGGAAAATATTCATTTATGTTAGACCTGACTAAAAGACCTGTAATTGGTTGCGAAAATATCGTAAAATCATAAAATTTTTATTGCACTCCAAATTTAATACTGCAGTAATGCAGTGTAGCAGGTTTTCCGAAAAACCTCTTTTCAGTATATAAAAGAACATCTAGATTGTACAACACTGTGGCCTATATCCCGTTCTTCTGGCTCAGATTTCTGATACTTAGAAACTACTCTAGACAAAAACTCCGACTCTAGGGGTTGAGGAGTCTTTTGTCAAAGAAGTATTTTTTATGGGCTTAAAACACCTCTAATAATTTCATCCTAAAACATCAAAAGTTACTTATTTGTGATACTGGGGTTGAAAATTTTCTGACCGACCTCATGGGAATATAATATAAACTAGCTGCTACCCGCGACTTCGTCTGCTTCTGCTTTAGAATTAGGTCCAGAGAGAAATGAAGCATGTGTGAATAATAAATACACTGCTGGCCACCCAAATTGCAACACCAAGAAAAACAAGAGATATCACAACAAAATTTATTGTGTAGATAACATGTTGACCAAGTAACAAATGATTAAATTTACAGCACTCTATGAAGCGTGGTTCCTGCCAAAATCAGTACCCAGAGTAGCCGCCGTTGTTGGAGATCACAGCTGCCACACGCCTCGGCATTGATTCAAAGAGACTTTGAATGTGTTCTTGGGGTACAGCAGACCAAGCAGCTTCCACACGTTGCCAAAGTTGATCTGGTGTGACAGCTGGGGATGAACTCTGGGTCAGTCGTTGAGCAACCATGGACCACATGTTTTCTATCGGCGAAAGATCCGGAGAGCGCGCCGGCCAGGGAAGCAATTCAATCTGGTGATTGACGAAGAACCCTTGGACAATGCGTGCCACGTGTGGCCGTGCATTATCCTGCTGAAATATGGCTGTTGGCAAGCCCTGAAGGTAAGAAAGGACAACTGGCTCCAACACCTCGGAGATGTAGCGCTGGCTGGTTAAAGTACCGGCAATGCGTACTAGAGGAGTGCGAGAGAGATATCCGATACCGCCCCATACCATAATACCCGGTGCAGGACCAGTGTGACGGTGCATAATGCAGCTGTTCAGCATCCTCTCTCCACGGTGTCTCCAGACTCGAATCCGACCGTCGTGGTGTTGCATACAGAAGCGTGACTCGTCAGTAAAGAGAATTTCATTCCATTCTGTCGTCCACATCCTTCTTTCATCGCACCATTGGCGGCGGAGACGTCTGTGGTTCCGCGTCAGAGGTAGACAAAGCAACGGACGTCTTGCGGACAGACCATTCTGCTGTAAACGACGTCGAATGGTACGCGCAGACACTGGATGATGCGTTACAGACTGAATCTGCTGTGATATGGTTCGTGATGTGACTGAGCGGTCCGTCACTGCCATGCGTACAATCTGCCTGTCATCACGTGACGTGGTGCACTGAGGTCGATGCGGTCGATCACGTCTGTCCGTCGTACCCTCCTGCACCCAACGATCACATATCCGCATCACAGTTGTTTGGTTTCGTCCAATACGACGACCGATTTCCCTGAAAGATAACCCACAATCTCGGTATGCCACTATCCTTCCTCTGTCAAACTCGGATACTTGATCAAAAGATGATCGTTGTTTCCTACGAGGCATAATTTATCGTTTTTTTTGAAAAAAAAGCAAGAAAAACACAATTGCTGTACTTGAAACCGTCGAAATCTCCAAGCCTTAAATAGCGCTTTGAGGTGGCGCCACAGGCGCGCTTGATGTGCGTCTGCGCTGAAATTCTAATCATTTGCATATCTCACCTCAGCTAATGCATGTTGTAAATTTCATATTATTTGCATGCTTCCTTCAGGGTGTTGCATTTACGATGGCCAGCAGTGTATGTTTGCACTATAAACAAAAGTGACTGTATTTAAATATTATTAATTTTTTACTTATTTTAAATGAAGTATAATACACGGTAGTTTACTTCATTTAAAATAAGAGAGTATGCAGAGTTATTAAATTTAGATATTTTACGCATTAGGCGAATAGAGACAGTTACAGCAATATTTGCGAACTATTCTGAGTATTCTTCTAAAAGAAATATTGATGCTATTCCTATGAATTTTAGTATGTGGTAATCATGAAAAGTGCAGCTTTCTATAAGTCAAAAAATTTTAGAATGGGTTCTGTAGCTACAAAGATATCCATAGACAGTGCCGTAACTTGGGTTTACGAGGCCCAGGGGCGAGAGTGAATATGGGGGCCCTTTTAATCTTACATTTGATAAAAACGAAAATAGGTTAGACAAAATATAAGTAGATATGGCATAATATAAGTATTTATACCCCCCCCCCCCAAAAAAAAAATCGGACCTCTATTTTAAATAAATAAATTTTCTATTTTTGAAAAATTCACTTTAAGAACACAATTTACAACAGGCAGCATACAACACTAAATAGAAATCAGTGGCGTATCTCTGAGACATAACAAGATAGGCGTGTGTCATGTGTGACACTTGAAATAAAGGGGTGCAGATTTCTATTGCTAGATTGAGGCAATAACCCTTCTGTACACATCGTTGCTTTCCGTATGGGTATTTGAATACCTATGATGTAGCGCAACGCAAACGCTTGCTCGAACCAAGGGCATTGTAACAACCAGGTCTTTAAGCAAAGATGAGAACAGAAGAGAGAATCGCTACCATCGCCTCCTTGTAACGATGGGAGCGAACAGGTTAAAGTCAAGAAGACACTACTTATTGTGACCTAACTTTGTGCTGGCTTTTTCACTTGCAACACAAACCATGGAACTAAGAATGGTCATATACAAACAAAGAGATCGGTTTCGTTCTTACAAAGAAAAGAAAGTGCAATTTTGGTACCTGCCATGGGCTCTACATTAGCTGTGTATGACATTGGGAGAAATAAGAATTATAATGGTTCAGTACATTTGCTAAAATCTACCGAAGAAACAAACAGAAAACACTAGTAATATTCTATTAGTCTGAAAATTATTCTTTTAATATAATTTAAACTACTAAAAATTACAGCAGCAACCAACACGAGACGCTTATCTATTCGTCCTAAATTTCCATTAAAAAATAACCTTTCAAGAATAGTTGAGTTATATTTTAGAAGTAATGTATTATACTACATTTGAGTGTAGATACACACACAAAGAAAAGTTATAAAAAGAATCGTCATGCCTATTGGAATTACGTTTTGTAATTATTTTAAAGCTATTTCTATATAATATGTTGGACTCTTCAGAGTCAAGTGGAAAGAATTACTAAAAAGTAAATGGCTCAGAAATCTTGCACTAGTTTCTAAAGTGTAAATAACACTTATCAATTTTTCAACTTATGTACATACTGTACATAAGTTGAAAAATTGATAAGTTGAAAAATTGAAAATTTGAAGTACCAAAGAAAAAGAGTAATTTATTATTTCATTTAAAGAATAAAAAAAGTAGAAATAAATAGGTAAATAAGTAAGAAAATAAATATAGTCTGCTTAATTTGACCACAATGTATATTTGTTTAATCAAAACTGTAAAATTCAATAAATTATAACAGTAAATAAACACATTGCCATTACTTAAAATAAAAGTATGAGTTAGAAAGATTCAGAAATAGTTTTTAAATAATTTTAAACGAATATCAATTTGATAAATAGATATCTCATGGCTATAGGCTTGGATAAATTTTTTAATAAATAAGCTTTGTGTTCAAATATGAAAATTTTAATACTATTTATATTTGTTTATTCGAAACTAATAATTCGAAAAATAAAGTACGAGATAGAAAAATGTAGAAATATTGAAAAATTAAGACATGATTTATTGATACAATTAATTATACATTTTCTTTTGTACATACAATGCCATGCTATATGAAATGATATGATTAAAAGTAATAAAATATGAATTAACCTTTTAAGAATTCCATATCTTGTTGCAAAGTGTTTTCATCTTCTGATGTATTTCCAGACGCTGAATTTTCTGTATTATGCACCGAGCCAAGCATTCAGCTAAATTAATATTGTCGCTGGATTTTACTTCCGAATCATTTACAACATTTTAATCTGAATTCGCAAGACAGTTTATTTACATTGTCGAAAAGCATTCATTTTAAAAAGCCACAAAAGCCTTGGGTGGGGTACAACCGGATTTCAATGTTAAACAACAAAAGATAATTGCTGTCCACTAATGATTTGTGGAAGTGGAAGGGGGAATCACCATGGAAGACACTGGTAAACACATGTTTCTAACCTGTTATCTCCTATCATGAAAATTGTCGGCAGCAGCTTTTGCGAGGCTGTCAATTAGCAAAAGCATCGTGGGTGCTCAACTGTTGATCAGTACACAGGCAGCGGAAGGGGTTGTCACCACATAATGAATGACCAATTTCGTAAGGCCAGAAAACTTTCTTTTAGATGGTCATTTGCGTATCGTTAACAACTTTTTAAACAGGTGTTATCTATTTTGAGTATCTGTGTTCTGTGTTACAGATGTACCGGAACCGCGAAAAGAACACCTGAGTAGAAAAATGTAAAGGATGCAAATTACTTCGAGATCGTTGAAGAGGTTTCTTTCAAGATTCAGTAGGAGATTTAGAGAGGGATCTTGCACTTGTGGAAAGGGACTCATCTCAGGCTTTGAAATATTTTAGAACGAAAACAATACAAAAGTACAAAAGAATTCAGAACGCAGTAAAAATGCTCATTTCGCAATCCCCACAGTGCTGAATGAATTATTTTTTAAATGACATGAAGTATCAGGTTGTAACGAAAGTTTTCCGCCATATCTGCCTGAAAAACTAACTTCTAACTCCTTAGATAATTGTATTTGAACTTTCGGTACCAAACCTGCACAGTGTCACATTATAAAACAATAGTACTTAAAGCTGTACTCATAATTTGTTGATATTCTAGAGCTGACTTTTTGCAACACAACTGGAAGTTAATGATGGTTCTAATCCTCTAGAGCTATAGTTCCATTTGGAGACACCTTGTACTTAATGATAACTATATTTTTCAGAGATTTCACAACACAGTGTTATAAAGTAAGCCTCTTTCTTTCAAATGTCAAAAATAGTTCGACAAAATATGAGCAAATACGACAATGCGAACTGTGTTCTGACGATGTTTGCGGTGGCGGGAAACTTTCGTTACAACCTAATACTTTCCAATCCCTATTCTTTTTTTTTTCCATTTGAGAACTAAAAACCTTTGTTTTTTGACATTTTATACAAAGAACGGGCAAAAGTGTACTTGTCATAAATAAGTCATTGACTAGAAGTAGATTAGTTTCAAAACTTTACAAAGTTATTTTTCCTCACGCTTCGTCCCTTTTCTCGTGGAACTTTGTGTATTCCCCATCTTAAATAATTACAAAATTATATTACTTGATAAAAAATTAATAAATCAGGCCCCACCATGGACGAGTGGATAAAACACTCAACATACAACATAGTAAGATGGCTGAAGCAGGGGCGTAGCCAGGGGGGGGATATCAAGATATATCCCCCCCCCGAAATGTTTGGATTAGTGAGGAAATTTCGTCTATTTATACACATATAAGTTCATATCCCCCCCCCGAAAAATTTTCCTGGCTACGCGCCTGGGCTGAAGTGTGAAGGTCCAGGGTTTTGTCCTGCCGTTCGAAGTTTTGTACGGTTTTCTCCATTGCACTCCTTCTAAGCGGATAACTCTTGCGTAGCTTTACCTTAACAAAACACAAGACAACACAAAGAGTATTAATAAATCACCAATATAGCTCTTATGTGTTCGTGATGTAAGTAGTATTATTTCTAATGTGAATGTGTGTCGTGATGTAAGTAGTATTATAAAAGCGTTTTCAGCCATTAATGGAGCACTTGATTTGTAAAAAAAAAAAAAAAAAGGTAGTTTTTATTTCATATATTGAAGTAATTAATAGATTTTACATTCCAGCTGAAATGTAGAGTTTATTTTCATCTTAAGTTTGAGTGTTTATACAAATAATTATTGAATTATTTGTATAATGAATGTAAAAAGAATGTACAGATCGCTGAATATTACACAAGTAGAAGGAAAGGACGGCCAAAAAATATTAAAATATTTTGCAAGAGGGGCTCAGACCATTGGTTTTTAGAGGGGAAAAATTAAAGGACATAGTGTCAATTTAAGTAGTTTAATTTTGAGTTTTAAGATATGCGAGAAAAAGCAGCTCATGCTATTTGGCAGTTGAGTTTTGTATGTCATGCCATGCCATTCCTAATTTAGATCCTCATTAGAGGGAAATTTTTTTTTCGAGCATTGACTTACTCTAGTACCCTTAGTTGAGTACCCTCGAGTACCCTTAGTCGAGAAAATTGACTTACTCTAAACTTAGTTGAGTATCCTTTTCTAGAAAAGGGTGGAAGAAAACTTCAACTCCATATCTTTACTATGCGCAGTGGCGTACACAAATAGCGTGTGGGGATTCAACTTCCCCCGACCTTTGTCAATGCATTTTTAACATAAAGTCCGCGAACACTTTTAACATAACATTACTTCCATACTCCCTTCTATTACAGGAAGTCAGTGTACACCACTGATTATGCATCTGCACATTCTTTGTAGTAAGTGCATAAAATGTTTGTAAGTAATAATTACAAAAAAAAAAAAAAAGAAAAAACAGGCCTTTTGCTTAAAATTACCTAAGTGATATGATAATTTTAAGAAATAAGAGGCCCCCACCCCTAAAAGGTATGTTTGCTTCAGAGTGGCTTTTTGAGGCCCAGATCATGTTTTTCTAGAATACAAATAAAGGGAACACAAGGTCAATAGTTAAGGAACTTTGACTAAAAATACTGGCATATAAATTTAACTGTTACAAATCAGCTGTACATATCGTAATACAGCGGATCTGTTGGTGAGCTGTTAGCTGTTTTGTAAGCAGTAAGCAGCTTATTTGTTTTCTGCTTAAACAGTGCTAGGTGATCCGTTTAGAATATTAGATGTGCGAATCTGAAAAGTTATAAAAAAAAAAGAAAGAAAGAAAGAAAGAAAGAAACGTTGGGAAAATAACTGTATGGATTTTGAGGCCCCTACGTGTGGGGGCCCCGGGCATTCGCCCCGCCATGCCTCCCTATTTTTACGGCACTGTCCATAGAGGGTAATGTATTCGAATTATTTTGAGTATCTTTGCAAAAAATTATTTATAGTATATGCAGGAAAGGATGCATGTATGTTAAACCAGTGTATAAGCTATCTTCATTCCAAATTTTATCCAAATCAATTCAGTCATTTTTGTGTGATTCAGTTACAAACATCCAAACACACAAACGTTCACATTTATACTATTGGTAGGATTAGGAAATTTATGAACTTTAAGAAACACATTTGGACTTTTCCTTCTTATGCTTTTTAATTTGGCGTAAAACTAATGCAATTTGCATGCCGTTTCATGCTTTTCAAATGCACGCGATTCTGCAAATAGAATTTCTGCTTTATTTCGAAAGCATAAATCATTTCGTGCGGTCGAAACTTACCAAGCATGACCATCTAAAACGGTTTTTAATTAATAGTTAAAAAAGTAATTAAAATTTCAAAATTCTGAACTTCAGGTGCGCATTACCGAAGTCATGGGCTTGTATGCTCAAATTTTCAAAGTTCTGCGTGCTGAAGTTTTGTCCGCAGAGTATTCATTTTTATTATTATAGATAGATAGATAGATTTGACATAAAACTGGTATAATTTCCGTGGTATTTCATGTTTTTCAAATGCACGCGATTCTTCATTGAAGTAATAGCATTTCTGTTAGCTCAAAGCATGAATCATTTTATTGGGCAAAACTCGACAAGCATGACAAAGTAAAAACGTTTCTTAATTAATAATTAAAAAAATCATTAAAAATCTAAAATTTCCAAGCCTATAACCATCTCCAGGGTCCCATCTATCTCTATACCTAAATTCATCATAATCGACTCAGTGGTTCAGGCGTGAAAGCGTAACAAACAAATTCACTTTCGCATTTATAATAGGAGAACTTAAGCATGCGATGGGGGTTTTCAAATCGGTAATCGCCGTCAGGGCCCGATTTTGACCAACAATTGATGAATTTGGAGCTCCCCATCTATGAAATTTGTTTCATTTGTCATAAAATTTTGATAGAGAGAGAATATTTCAGAGCAAGATTTGAAATGGGGGGGGGTCGAGCCGGAGCCCAGGGCAAAGTCCGGATTTTCCCATGCGATAATAAGGCCCTGATTGACAGAATCTAATAGCAATTTTATAAGGCTTTATTTTCAGCGTTTGTACTCCTAGAAAAAAATCGAAACAACCTCATTTTGCAAAACATGTCTTGCTGTCTAAATATGCAATGTTCGTTGTAGTAATTCTACCAGCTTTAGTAGTGTTTAAGGTTTACAATCAGTGGCGTAGGAAAGGAGGAGGGCTCAGAGAGTTCGAACCCCTCAATCCCATGCCCTTTTCTGAAGGGAGAAAGTAACCACAAATTAGCACAATCAAATGTCTTTTTTGTTTGGTTTCTAGAATTGATAGAAACATACTGAGAGTCCCTGCCCCATATCCTCAAAAATTGAATTGCTACGCTCCTGCCTACAATAGACCATCTTCTAGTACGTTTTTTATAATAGAGGCGTATAGTAATAGGCGTGAAGAAAAATGTGAACAATTTTTGATTCAAACAAACATGATAAAAAAAATATATTTTAAGCATTTGATTCTGAAATTTCTTACCCTGGCTGGTCTACTGATGCTTGTGCTGTTTTGTTACGGCAAAAGTACATGAGGAGGCTTTAAGGGAAGGGTGCTTGGGGTAAGGACTTTTTAAGGGGTTGTAATGCGCATTCACGTTAAATTCGAAGAAAGCAGCACAAAACTCTAGATCGTTAGATCGACAAAAGCGCGGCATGCTAAAACTTCAGGCTTTCACACATCCGCCATCTACCAATGTTTAGTGCCTTATCCATTGGCAAATTCTACTACGGTCTATAGACAGATCAAGACCTAAAATGCTGTACCACTAGGATCTAACTCCCTAAATGCTTTTAAATGGAATAAAATAGATTTTAAATAATTAAAATTTGAACATAGTCTGGGAAAAAGACTTCTATCTAACAATGATAAAACAATTTCGTATCAAACATGATCTTACTAAAAAGTAAATTTTGTCATTAAAATAGTTTTAAAAAATAGAAAAAATCAAGAATATTGTTTGAATTAAGTGCTTCATCAGTATCCATCACACAGTGTAACAGAAACTGAACATTTCGGAAATTTAATTGAAATATATGTGTATATGCCACAGGGGACCAAATGCTCAGTTTTGTCTCCTGAAACAAACCAGAATATTGAGTGGAGATATGAGGTGTCAGATTTCAGACACAAAAGTTAGGGATAATGATACAATTAAAATTAAAACAAGGGTTAAAAACATCCATCTATTTATTTATGTTTACTTTTCCAGAATAAATCACAAGGAAGACCACCGTCATTTTTTGTTAATACAAGCATTTGTTTTATATTAATAATAAAAGAACTAGAATTATGAAAATAATATTTCATTTATGCACTAATAAGTTATGTTGTTAAAAGCTGAATTAAACTTTGAATGGCTAAATTGGTACTGAAAAACTATGCGCGTTTATTTGACATGGATGGAAAACTTAGAGAAATTCTTTCGAACATACACATGATAAAAATGTATTATTTAAGCAGTTTTTATAGAGAAACATACTAAAAATGAATTGCAAGGAAAATCAAAATGACATACTGGGAAAAAAGTAAATTTGATAAATTTATTTATACGTTCGAGGAGGGGGGTGATCGGAAATAAGCTATCAAAATTATGGGAATTTAAAAGATTTCATTTTTTGTTGTGGTTCAGCTTTGTCGTATCTCAATCACAATATTTTAATCCATATTTCATGGAGGGAGGGGGGGGGAAACAGAGAGTATAAAATATACTATTTTTCCTAAGATTTGTTCTGTGGAATCCAGCGAAAGGGCAATTCTTGTGAATGACATGCAGTTTAGAGTTTATTGCACCATTCACAACTGTAAAAGAAAAAAAATGCCTGAACATTACATCTACTGAATCAGATCGACTTTATAATTCCCTGAAAATATTCTTTTCGGTAAAGGAATAAAGGTTTAAGGGTTTAAGAAGAACAAAGATAATTTCTGAAAGTATCCGCAATTACTATATCCACCCCCAGTAAAAAAAATCTTAATTTTTAGTAAAAAATAAAAATTATCATGATCTCTCCCACATAAAGAGTCTTCTTCATAGCGTCTTTTCAATGATGAAAGCGAACAGGTTAAATATGGGTTACACTACAGAGTTCCGACAGACCATAGCGACTGCATGAGCGCAGAACTTGATCAGTGTAACATTCAAATATGTGCGCTTGGACACATTTACTATAGAAAAGAGTCTTCTTGGTTGTTTCTTTTCAGTAATGGCAAGGAAATTAAGAATGAGTTTAATAATGTGTTAAACTATTTAACAACTCGAAAGATTTTATGCTTAAGTGTGCTGAGTGTTAAGATTTAGTGAGCCTCTCTTTTTTAAAATTGGTTTGATTCATACTTTTTTCTTTGATAATGAAGAGAGTATCTTTGTTAAGATTGCCGTATCATTTTTTTTCTTTTTGTAAGCAAAATCATTTATAATTTGAGAAAAAAAAATGAAAATATCCTAGTACTATAAAAACAAAGTCAGTTTGTTTTACCAGTGACTCATATTTAGCCCTACGCCTAAGCAAGATTCTTGTAACTGTTTTTAAAGACAAATGCTGGAAAGTGCTTCATAATCTATGCATTTGTCATGATTTATTTCCTCATCTTATTACTATTCTAATTCTTCTTCTTCTTATTATTTTTTCATATTTGATTTTTGCATTCCCTGCAAATAAACTATTATTGAAAAGTATAAAAAAATCCCAAAATGATTTTTCATTTTCATGTGAGTAAAAAGTAGCTGAAAGCTGTTAAATAGCCAAGTATTCCACCGTAATTTTTAGGACACTTGACGGAAACTTTATACATGTTAGACAAGCAATGAAGAGTAGATTTGCAAAATTGTGGGGAGGGGGACCTCTCAAGTGGATTTATTTATTTATTTGAATTATGTGACGACATTCGATATTTCCAATTTGGAACATCTGCTAAGTTAAGTTTAAAAAATTGTGAAAATGAAGTATTTTGAAATTTTAAAGTTATATTTATAAAATTATCAAGAAACCTTTTAATAGAAATAGCCAAAAAATAATTAAAACATTTATTTGAAAAGGTATTTGAAAACCACTAAAAGCAGAGTTGCACAAAATTATTATTCGTTCTAAACTATTAATTTTACAGTTTTACAAATATATAATTTGCTATTCAAAAGGGGAGAATATTTTTTATACAAAATATGTATACATTTGTGATACAATTTTTATTTATTTATTTTTTACAAATTCATATATACAGAGATTAGTGTTCCCCTGTACACGTGTACGTAATTATTATATGCACACTTTTTAACCTGTGCTGAAAAATAGTCTTTCTAACTTCACGCAAAGAGTACGGTTTCCATTTTATTCATCGGGGAAAAAAAGATAGTATTTCCAAGTGTCCAAAATTCTGTAAAAGGACAGAGGGGTTGATTTTTCCCGGAAACAAGCCTTTACTGACAGCACCAAAGACCAGCAATTAGCTGGAGTGGCTCTCCAGCAATTAGCCGGAGGGGCTCGCAGCTGCTCACGGTAGGGTATGTGGGGGGTATGAAAAATCAAGCTTTTTTGCGAGGGAAATGTCCTTCCCATCCTGCTTCCATAGAAAGCGATTTATTTTCTAACACGAGGTGCAGTTTCTTGATGAAAACGTTTGAATGACTGGTCATTTAGAAGGTTAAGTGGAAAACGTCTTAAACGGAAAAGTACTAAGCATAAATGATAAAAAGTATAAACATATTTCTTTTACAAAGGATAATTGAAGTATTAAAATGAAATTTCAGAAGTACAAACAAAAGTGTCATATAATAGGCATCCCTGATTTAGCGTCCAAATGAGCTAATCATACAAATGGGTTACAAATATTAAATTAAAATAATTTTTAAATGTAGCTTGCTCAAATATATGTAAGTACACGCTTAAATCTATTGAGTAAAATAATAATCAAACGGAGTATATTTTTACTCAATTATTGACTTCAAACAGCCATTCTCCCGATTGAGTAAAATTTGCTCCATTAATCGACAAAAATCAATGGAACGAAAAATTCTCAATTTTTGAGCATTATACAAAAGCTCCATTTAGGCTAGATAATAATCAAAAATGAGGAGTGTCTGTCCGTTTTCGATTAATATAACTGTACTCAATTATGATTATATTTAAGCTATAGAATGAGCGTATTTACAAAATCAGTCCTTTTTTAATTAATATATCTTTACTCAATTAAGATTATTATTTTAAGCTAGAAAAAGGGTGTCTTATGAAAATTTGCTGTTTTTGATTAATATATTGAATGATTCGTTTTCTTCATTTTTTATTATCAGAGCTGTAATCTATGATTATAAGACCGAGAAAATAAATTTTAAATCAAGGCAAATACATTACATATATCTTAATACACTCTAAAAAAGTATTTTTTTAATAAATAAAATGTAATTTCACTATAGTCTCTAGTTATAAAACGAATTCACAGTACAGTCAGAATACACAAATGCAATCATGGTTAAACGAGCTGTGAGATTTAATTAAAGCAGCAACCAAATTTATTTACATGAAAAAGATAAAATAGTACTTACTCACTTGACTGAAGATATAACTTCATTTGTACAACAGCGACGAGATTTTTATAATCCAATCGTAAGAAACTATGTCCATTAAAACAAAATTTTTACCGAAAGCATCCTCTCCACATGTAGGTTGAATTTATTTCGCAACTCTGAATATGAAAAAGATGCATTTGGTATTCGGATATAAAATAAAATTATCACCAGCGAATACATTCATTCTAAAGTATCATCGGGTATCCTCTTTAGACACTCTCTTAATTCATATTTTGATAACGACATGTTTGCTCTTCGATGCTCGCCGCAAGCCAGGATTCCCGCGTTGTGTTGTCTGTGGTGACTATGTGCCGTTTTCCGTTGAAAAGCGTCGTCACGTGACAGTAATAGGATATCTTACTACGCATCTTTCGTGGGGGAGAGACAGAATTCTCACATAGACAAGATTTTAGTGAAAAATGGAGTATAAGAGAATCTAGCGAATCCTGAGCATTGAGGAGAATTGAGGAGATAACAAATTATTGTCTTTGAGTATTTTTTAGCGTAAAAGGATTTAAATCAGCCGATAAAAAATTTAATCAATAAAGGAGTGTTAGTTTTAATCAATAGATTTAAGCGTTTAATTTTAAAATTCAATTGATCATAAAAAAGTTTTGCATTGTGAAACTCAACAGCGGTCAAAAATGAGTGGAAACCCCAAAGTTAGTGTCCTGGGCCATGTGCGCCGGCAGAATATTTCCTAGGGGGGGCAAAGACTACTTCAACGTATGGTTACCATGTTGGAGAGAACAAAAAAGCAAGGGAAAACACTGCATTCAAAAATCCAGGGGGGCATTGCCCCCCTTGCCCTATGCTGCCGGCGCCCATGTCCTGGGCCCCATCTAAATATAGTCAGGCTTCGGACTTACTGTATCGCCTTTCCTCTGTTTACTTATTATTTTTTTGTCGTCTGCTCTTCTGTTTTCTTTCTTTTTTTCAGTTTCTTTATCCTCTCTTTTGTGTGTTTTGTATCTCGTTCGTGCTGTCCTAATTTTAAATGTTACGTGTTCGTATGTATTGTAGAGTGCTGATAGTATACCAGGAACGATAACAAAGGAGACGCATGTTAAACGGTAGAGGCTTCAGGTAAAGTGTACCCTCCCTTCTCAGGATGGCATACCTCCTCAAGTACAACACTGCAATTCTGATTGAAAAGTGATTCGTATCATAAATTTATGCGAGACGAGAAATTCTCGCGAGAAATCTCGCGTGAGAAAAGACTGTATCGTCTCGTAAAATATTTCCTTCCTCACCTCTCCTCTTGTCTGGCAAAAAATTACCTGTCTCGTCTTGCAATGCGAGACGAGAATGCGAGAGAATACGCGATTTCTCACGTCTCGCGTCCATCCATAGTTGAAAAAGATAAAAGCCGCACACGACGAGTGTAAACCCGATTGGAAGAGGAAAAAGCAGCACACGACGAGATGAAAATCGGATTGGTTTAATCGCACTATGTTGAGGAACTTCTCGCTCCTGGTATCTAGGAATCAAGAGGACTGGGACAAGAAACTCCGCCACTTCCTGCTGTCTTATAGGAGTTCCGTCCATGAGACTACCGGCTTCACACCTTCCCTGATGCTATCGGAAGAGATCTTCGTCTTCCCGCCGATCTAGTGTTTGGCCGCCCTTCAGATATGCCTTCATCGCCAGAGGAGTACATGGAAAATCTTCGGGCACGGTTTGAAGACGTGCATCATTTTGCTCGGTAGCGGATCAACCTGAACACGGAGAAGATGAGGGCTCGCTATGACACGAAGGCTACGGGACAAGAATTCAACGTAGGCGACAAGACTTGTCTATGGAATCCTAGTCGACGGAAAGACCTGTCTCCCAAGTTGCAATCGCCGTGGGACAGTCCTTACACAGTTCTGAACAGACTGAACGATGGCGTCGTGCGGATTCGTATGTCACCTAATTCGAAACCAAGAGTCGTCCATTACGATAGGTTAGCCTTTTATCATGGTTGTAATTAATCATTTTATTATCAGACCATGGTCACTATGCCGTAATCTTTCCTTCTCTTCATCCTCTCATTTCCTTCATGTCCCTCTCTTTTCTTCCTTACTTTCTACTCTCCTACTCTCTCTAACTCAGTGCTTACGCCATGTTTACTGTACATATCTGTAATATATTTGTTTTTGTTAATGTGTATTTGTTTATTATGTTTATTATTTATTGCTGTACAAAGGACGACTATAGAATAAAATGCAGTGGGTTTTTATTTTCCAGAGCTGTACATATAGCTATGTAAAAAAAAGGAAATTTGTAGGATCAATATAAGATGAATACATTATTTAATTAGTTTAATTAGTTTTAACAAGTACATTTTTTTTCTGAAATTAAACTGATACATCTTAAAATAGAAAGGAAACCTTGTAGCTGATGAAGGATATTACGAATTTTCGGTCTGTTCTTCCTCCCAGTGCTTAAAAATAGTTTAAAATTCGTTTACTAAGCGTCAAATAATTAAATTTTCCATTTTGCCTCATCTAAATCTATTAACTTGAGCGCTAGATGCGTAGTTTTGGGTTTTTTCCATTATTTAACATAGGGTTTTCTAGAAATCTCGAGAAATATTGATGCTAGAGCGTCGCTGACCTCACTTTTGAAAGCTTAATTTTAGCGCCAAATTTGGCGATATTTCGTTACAAACTCGCAAAGCTTGGGGATATTTGGAACATTTGGAGAGATTTTTCCAGTGGGTCCTGTAAAGCTTCTTTTACTGCAATTGCCTAACATTATTCATTAATATTCCATGACGTAATCAAGTGCACCTTATGGGAATTCTTCGAGAAGTTCTATCTAGAAGTTCTATCGAGAAGCTATAGTCCGGCAGAGTCAGTTTCCACTGAATCCTCGTTGAGTGAGTTTGCTGCGTTACACTGTGAATTTAGTTATTGGAGGCAATAGCTTGCTTGCTTTTTAAAGTTTGTTTTTGAGTTGAAGAATATGAGACCACGTACAAGATGAGCCAATAAAAGACGATTAATATCTTATCTGAGGTATCTGCACCGAGGGTACGACCCTGCAAAGGCGCTCAACAGTTGACTAAATAATGTTTTGAGATACACTAACATGTAATTTAAAAAAAGGTTTCATAGTGTTTTGGAAAGTGTGGAGTTGAAATTTCATGTTTAAGTCGGGAACATTTTAAAACGCGTGACACATAACGCATTATTAGATAGTTGCAAGCCCAGCCAGCAAACAAAGCCCTATCGGGTACGTGACGGGCCAACATCTGCTTTAACGGTTCAGCGCCGGCATTGGAAAGGTGGTAATTGGAGCGATGTTGGTTTTGCACCGGCAAACCAACGTGGCGGAATCAAAGGAAAATTGGTTTTGGGTATGCATCGGTCCGATATCAGTTAAAGTTTAGGGTTAGCCGGGTTAGCAAACGGAGTGGAGAAGCTAGTGCTCTAAAGTATAAAACCGATATTGGTATAGAAATAAGGTTTCTAAACTAATCTGTTTAAAACTGACAAAACAGCACATGTTAGTGATACTCATGATATATACATATTTTTATTTATTTATTTATTTATATATATGTATGTGCCATTGAACTACCGTTCATAATGAGACGGTATCATTCACAGCTACTTATGAAACTAAAATACTTATCCACAAAAGAAAAAGAAAAGCAGAGAAAAAGAACTTTCATTTCTTTTAAGTTAATTTATTTATTTTACTATACCCCTCCTGTGGCAAATACAGAAACTTTGTTGCCGCCTATGGCTGAGTGGGTAAGACAGTCGTTATGGTAAATGGACAAAGTGTAAAGCTCCGGGGTTCTGCGGCTGTCGATCTAATCATTGGCGCTTTTCTCCGGATGAAACGCAAATGCTCGGTAGAACCCCTTAAAAATTTATCCTCTCAAGACATCCTCCATTTAATCAGATAGCCCTCGCGTAACATTGCTATCATCACAAAATTAAATCAAATAAAATAAAAAAAAATTGTTTGGGGTCGCTGATAAATAATAAAACTTGCTAATTTGGCTTAAATAAAATACAGAATAACGAAAATTTCACATTAAAACAATATAATTTTATAGGAGGGACCGATTTAATAAAAAATTTCATTCGATGAAAACAAAACATACAATAAAGGAAAGTGTTGGCCTTAAGCATATTTTTGAAATAGGGGATGGGTGTAAAGTTCCCTAACCCCTCCATACGATCCACCATTTTCCATTTTTTCCGAGTTTATTCCACACCTGAACCCAGGTTTAACATGCTCGCTCTGGCCATTGAAACAAGTGTACCGGTTTAGATGTTTTTCTATAACTTCCCCAGGGCTTCGGTTTAAACGAGCGTTAAAAGATTTAAGCTGAGAAGCATCAGTGGCGTGATCACACATGAGTTCAAATTTACTCTGAACGTCTTAAAACGAATGAAGGTAAGAAACTTCGCAAATAAAATAATACAAATTCCATTTTGTGTATTCTATAACTAATAGGGTGGGGTGGGGAATTTAAAATGCAGTCTACAATTACACTAAACAGTAGTTAAGCGTTGAAAAAAACACAATTTTTATATAATCCATAAGTGAGTCAATTGGATTAAGCTATAGACATTTGAACTGCAATAAAGTTATTACAGTTATATTACTCTGTTTCTGATGGCTAATCTGAATTTCGCGAATCTTGGAGCAGAAAAAAAAAATACTTATAAAATATTCAACTAAATCTTCTTTTTACTATTTTTTTTTATTACAAGTTGTTATTAAACTAACAACTTGGAAAAGGGAAAAAACACTCAAAATACTGGTGTTAAACAATAAGGTAAATAAAAAACTTTGTAAAAAACACACGTAAGATGTAACAGGTAAGTAGATACGTATGTTTTTATTAAAAATTGTTTTAGTTTTCCTCAGTTAAAGCCCTTTGTCACTAAGAACAGAGGGAACTGAAAAGAGATAAACAAGCAAGCATGTTGCCACAAGGAAAATGTTCAGTCTTTTACAGAATTTTCCAAATGCTATTAATGAAGTAACAGAATCGTAACTTTTGTAACTGATAATCTGAATCAACTATAAAAAAAAAAATGCAAGTTTTTGAGAGATATTCCCTTTTTATAAGTTTTTAATACCACAGCGGTGGCGTTACAGGAAAGGAATCTTTTCTCAGAATTGCTCCACCACACCATCCCTACTTTAATGTTTGGGTTCGCCTGCTGTAGAACCTCCCCCCCCCCCTAGCATGAGAACATATGAATACCTATACACTGGTCAGTCTCTTCCCTGGGCCAAAGTCTGTTCAGGACACAGATATTGGTTAATTCATCAAATAATACCCTTAGTTTCAGAAAAAGCTTTTAATTTAATCAAACATTTTCTTAGAAACAAATTATTTTAATGATTTAGCTGAGCATTTTTAACAAAATTAGTCCCAGTGATGTAAAGTCATTTATATAATAATAATTATTATTATTATTACTTTAATGGGTTGTTTACTGCCCTAGAGAACTAATTATGAAACTAATTACACTATTTTGGAAATCAATAAGGTGCTGGTCGGGTTTTCGATATTTTGTCGTTGCCGATACCAGACCAAAAACCTTATGGCTTTCGTTCAAAGGTGGCATAGGGCTGGGCCGACGCCGTTGTCGTTTTGCATACACTCTTGTCGTCGTCGCATACACTCTTGCAGTAAAAAATGGGAAACAACATCTCTTTGTGAGAAAAAAAAAGAAGCTGGCAAAGATTGGGTTCAGGGATTTTTAAGCAGGCATCCAGAATTGTCAATACGGCTGTAAATGGCTTCAAAAAATGTGAGATTTGGCTATACGATCCAACAGTTATTTCCGATAGTGATTTTGCTCCTCATTGACGACAAAAATTCCACAAACAGAGAGATTATCCATCACTGAAGCATTGCCACAACCCACTACGTCGGACAAGGGAGCAACAGCTCCAAATAGACCATTCGCATGACCATTTCGCTGAAGCCTCAGTTGACCCCGAGACGATAACGGCTGAGACAATACCTGCAAAGATAACTTCAGTTTCGACAGTTGAAGATTCTGACAAAATAACTATTGACGAACCGCTGATGTGCCATATGCCTGTTGTCATGACACCATCTGAGATTGAAGCAGAGCCTGAGCCAGGATTCTCCACTTGCATGTCCAATATCAAAATAGATCAAAGGCCAACTACTCCACCATCAGTATTTTCTGTAGTTAGTCCTCAGCAAGTGATGCCTTATCCTGCAGCTCGCAAAATTTCACATGTGACAAGGAAACGATGGAAAATGGTTATCATTACTTCTTCCCCGTATAAAAATGAGTTAGAAGAAACAATGAAATAACGAAACTGGCAGAAGTTAACAAAAAGAGTAAAAGAGAGGTAAAAGAACAAAAAAAGAATAAGAAAACCGAATTGGCTAAGAAAAAGAATAAGAATAAAACCAACAATAATCCTCATTCCTCACCAGAATGTGACAACAAAGAAGATAATATGCCTTGCTTTTACTGCCATGGAAAATACTTACATTCTAATGAAGGATGGGTCGCATGTTCTCCCTGTGGGAATTGGGCACGCTGTAGCTGTGCTGGGATAGATGATCAGGACGATGATGCAGTATTTGTTTGCAAGTTTTGCAAACCAAAGTACAATATGTCTCCCATACCCCATCTTGCTCAGTAGGGTACCCCGTCTTACCCTACCTAAGGGGCAAGATGGGGCGTTGGGCATTTTTGACAAAATTGGTAATTTTTTTCATTTTCTATCAGTGGAAAATTTCTTAAGTTCCTTATTTCCAAAGATTGATTGTGTAAGAGTAAATATAAATAAATAAATATTCAAAATACTTAAGGATGTGGGTTTTATTAAGCTCCAAACATTAAGGACCCCGTCTTGCCCCCCTTTCCCCTAACAGCAGAAAATTAAATCATTTTATATAACTTACTTTTAAATCGTCTACGTATTTCCTGAAGCTGTTGTTGTATTTGGAACATTTATTTTAGGATTTTTGTGCTTTCTTCCAAGAACCGCTTATAAATCCCCGTCGAATAAATTTGACAACAAGGACAGTACCACAAAAAAATGAAATTTAAGCAGCCAGGGAATTTATTAGGAATCCAACCCACGACCGTACACTTAGGCGAATAACTTGAAGAAGGACCACCCCTTAACCTTTAAGACACCGTCCGCCACTCCTGAAGCTTTCGTTCGGTATTAACAGAACCATGCCATGGTAGGTAGAGGCTAGGCCGGCTCTAGTGAAGGGGCTGCGGGACCATGGCCCCTCCGAAATTTTGTTTTACAACTTCAGAGTCGCATACTTCAAGATTTCACACGTTCAATGTGCGTTTTGAACAATTTATAGACCCATGTAAAAAGTTCATTGGCCCCCTCCGAGAATTCATGGTCTGGAGCCACCCTTGGGTAGAGTGCAGCACAAAACATGGCGGTGGATGATTACAATTAGCATGAGCACTCGAAATCAGGAGGTTCTACCTCTTAGTTGGTCATCCTCAAATTAGTGCTTTTGCTAACTAAACAGGAATATATCGAATTTGTATTTTCTTTCCTTAAAATAGATTTTTCGGAATTTTGTAACATAAAAGAATTTTAATCGGCTTTTCAGAATTTAAATCAGTAATTCTCTTTTTTTTAAGCGTGTGACGTTTCACCAATGGACTATTGTGCCTTTGGTCTAATTAAAAGAGCTCTTTTTAACACTTTTTAACTTAAAACTACCCCAGTCGATGGACATTGTGAAACTGTGAAAGAGGAATGGAAATCAATAGCCCTGGAAATTTTACGAAAGCCCTTCTATCATGGATATCATGATGTAGACCAACTGTCCAGAAACAAAATTAATTATCAGATTCAACATTTAAGAAAAAAAAATTTATAATCATTACTTATATGTCCTCAAAATAGTTCTAAAAATGGGTAAACGCCCTCTGTAGTGTGTCAAAGATAGCTCAAGCTTGCAAAGCCATAAGGACATAAAAGAAGTACTTTGATATATTCATTGAACTTACAAAATCCATTTTGTTTTCATAGCTACCTTTTCAAACCTTAAAGCGATGTTTTTCAGTTTTTTTTTCCTTTTTAACCATGCAAATTTTGTTTTATGTATCAAAAATAGTAAAACTTCTAAAAACCGAAAAAAAAAAACGTTCTTTAATGCCATCGCAAGATTTCAAACAATAGAAAGTTTTTATTTGAAATGTTGTATAATGTTACCAATTCAATTTCTTTTTAATAATTTTATTAACTTTTCAGTAATAAGTTGAACTAATTTTAGTTACTATTATCCCGAGTGACTGGGGCAGAAAGGAAAGTTTCTACACATACAGTAATGCTGGGTTTTTGCTCTATTCTGATTCTGGAGAAATTGCAAGAATTTGTACAGAAAACTTAAACTACAGTCTGCCAACAACGCGAAGAAATGTTGTTTTACAGAGTTTGGCTGTATCAACTTGTTCTTCTCTTAATTTTGAGTAAGTGATTTCTTTCTTCTTTTTTACTAACTTTACCGTTTATATCACATTGATGAATAATGTTTCAAAGAATCAAAACTAATACAGCAACTGCTCAAATTGGGTCATAAAGGCATACTTTCTTAAAAATAACCTTTGAAAAGTCATTCACAAGACAACTGCATATGTGTAATTGAATATTTAAATTTAATTTATTATACAGGTTGTCTGAAAAACATAGCTCCCAACTTTTACGCTTTTACCGAAAGATTATCCTCCACTATCTTTTATTTTGTAGTTTGAGTTTAAAATAAATTTTCTCCTCAATTCAATTCTACCTCATTTTATAAAAGGCACATTTTTCAATCATTTCTAGATTTCAAACTCGATGTGCGATTCCTTATGAACAATGATGATAACAAAACAGTCACTGTCAGGTCCCCGAGTGTCACAAAATAGTCACACTGTGACTAGAAGTGATGCGACTTCTTTGTGAGGTCACTGTGACGCTTTTTAACCCAGTAACGCCCAGCGTCCTATTTTTAGGACGGTCGCAAAAATATATAGCATTAATATATTTTCCTATTTTAATTTCTTCAATAATAAATCTGTACTCAGCGAGGTCCAAGCAATACTAGCAATTTCGGTAATAATAACGTGAAAATACGATGAAATCTTGATTTAAGAAAATTGTTATTAAAGTAATTTAAACGAATATAAATGATTGAATATTTATGAATACAAAAAATGCACTTGTTTCTGTTATGTATCAAACCTCATAAAAATATTTTTTATAAGATTATTTATATTGATCTGAGTGTGTACTTCTCGGCAGGAATCACAATCCCCAAAAGAAGTTCCGAATATTTGAAGAAGATGGCAGGTCTACATTTTTTCTACACCGGGCTCCCACATTTTTTCCACTCCGTGGTCACATTGTGACTGAAGGACCGGTTTTACTCAGTACTCGGCCTGCTTGGTCAATTTGCTGTATACGCAGCCAAAATTGTGGCTAGGACCACAATTGTTAGTGCCCTTTTTGCTAATTTGTACTCGGCCAGCTTGGTTTGTTTTCATCAATATCCCGCCTTATCATACATAGTATAGCACTTCAATTTGAATTTTCTATAAAGAGTTGCTATGTTTAATAACTGAATTTTCCCATTTTAATCTTAAATAATTAATAATAAAATGTAAAAATGAAATGTTTTTCTATTTAAAACGGAAAAGCGTTCGACTTTTATCCTAAGATAAACAAAACCAACAAATTTAGCACATTTTAAAAAGTCGCCATAGTTTTAGCTGTGTTGTTGCAATCTGTTTGTACAGTTTGAATTATGCATTTCCATTGTTAAATTTGCTGTTTTTTCATTCAAAATGCCACATGGTGAACATTTTTTGAGCTGATTTTTAATTTTCTAAATTCCTTGAACGCGCATCTACCTCATCTGTAGTCTATATACAACATTTCGCTACAATCAGTTAACCCGTTTGAGCTGCAAAACCCTGTTTATAGGGGATTGTAAACATCCTGTATTGCATTAAAAGGAAAGTTGTTATTTCACACTAGCGCTATTTTATTTATTTATTTTGGAATTTAATATTTAGTTAACAAGTAATATCTAGTATTTTTGAGAATTACTTAAGAGATTTTATGTATTTTTATTATTTTCAGTGTTACAGTAAACGTGGAGTTAAGAAAAGATTCGAACGCAGTTTCAACAGATTATGTTCAGCTTCTTGATCCTTTGGCTTCCAGTGTAACGTAAGTAATGTTCAATAATTATTACTAGAACTCTAAGCCTATTGTGGAGGCAACTGCAACGGACATTAGAGAAACATTTGACGAAAATATGTCTACACTCAATATATTTCCTCTTCTACCTAAAATCATCAGTCCACCTAAAATAAATAACTTCATATTCAATGTTTATTATATACCCAAATCGAATTTAATGTTCTTCTGGAAACGCGTGGAAGCATTTAGTATTCGAACGATTTCGTTTTATGTAAACTGACCCTCTTATTTCTATGCTTCATGCAGACAATCATTTGAATGAAAAAAAATTATAGTATGTTGTCTGGGAAAACTGCTAAAACGAACTGAAATCGCAATTTTCCCTTCAAAGCCAGATGACCGTGACCTCAAATATGAGGTGACTGTCACTGGCAGAGCCTAATTTTGTCACGCAAATGATTAACTTTTTTGCTCTCGGAAATAAAATGGAGCTGAAAATAGCAGAAAAATTGCTTAAAAATGAGGGAACACGTGGATTTTTAGATTTTTAAAGTAGCACAAATATTTTTCTATATTTTTATACATAATTATAAAAAATTTCAAGCGGATCGTACAAACGGTGTATACGTTATCACGTTTTTTGTGCTTTTTAACCCTTTTGAACTTTTTAATCTTCTTGGAGTAGTGATGGAAAAAGTTTTATCTTGAAGTGGTTGCCCGGAATTGTTAGAGAGTGAGTCAGTGAGTCAGGGATCAGCGTAACTATATAGTATGATTTTCTATCATAGATTTATTATTTCATTTGGCATATGATATCAAAACAAATCATTACGATGTTCTATTTAGGATATTCTTAAGAAAAATATTTTAATGCTTGATAAAAACGAACGCTGTTATATATTGATTGTTATGTAAACATTTCAATATTTTATAAAGCATGTAAAAAGTGACCACTGAGGTGAATAATCACTTAATGGGAAAGATTAAAGAATATAGTCCCTGTATTATGGTGGAGGATTTTGATTGTGATACCAGAATTATTAGTTGATTTGCCCATTTATGTACACTTCCTTTTACATTTACTGCGATTATAGTAGTTTAATTTAGAATCATAGCACTAGAACATTTAAGCATTTGAAAGGGAAGTTGTGGTTCCATCTGTCTTGTATAACTGGAAGCTTCTACGCTGTGATGAGGCGGTAAAAAGAATTTAAAAAAATAGGAATTTATGCAAAAAACAAACTTGACCCTATTAAGGAAAAGAGTTTTATTTCTTACGTTTTTTCAACAATCTGAAATATAGGTTGAGTTCTATTCTCACTTTTGGTTATCAGATGACTGAAAACCTAAAGCAGTTTTGTCGCTCGTTCGGTTGGATCACTTATTAATTTTAATTTAAATTTTTGATTTTAATCACTTACTAATTTTTAATTTTTGATTTAATTTAATTTTTTAAAGTCTTTTACTCCCTTGAACAAATGATGTTTTCCTATGCCTAGGGATTGTTTTTCAACCATATTCCATCTCGATTCAAAAAGTGAAAATCAACCACAATTTTCGTTCAACGAGTTGATAAAGTTTGACGGTCTGATTTGAAACAGGGAAAACGAAAACATCAGTTATCAGTAAATTTTTGTAAACTTTGTTTTTAACTAAGAACTAGAACATTCTTCTTTTAAGACTCTAACAATTACTTTCAAAGAAATATTCGAGATTTTTCAGGTAAATATCACTAATATCTTCTGAAAGTTAAAATAAGTGTGAACAACCCCAGGGTCGTATTTCTCAAACATATTTAGTAAGGCTACCAGATTTTTGAACAAAGAACCCCCAATTTTCGTTCCAAAATTGAGGACATTTTATAGCTTCAATTGTTTTTCTCAAGTAAGTCTCTATTTATTCAACTTTATTAACATTCAAGCATTATTAACATTCATAAAATAAAGGAAACATGATTGCATTTTCTTTAAATGGGAAGAAATAACTATTATAATTAAATTTTTGTCCCTAATTTCTTTTTTACATTTTAGTGTTTGGAAAGTCGAATGGAATCACTTCGGATTTTTATTGTTTTTTCAGACATGGCAGATGTAAAATTAATTTATAAATCCTGACTTCAAATAATTTCCCACATCACTTCAAGATTTTCCAGGTTTATAGCCAAAATTTACAATTTCCCTGATTACTTATGTTAAAATAAAATTTTCTTATCATTCCAGGTTTTTAAGATTTTCTCGACCACTGGAGAAATCCTTTATGCACCAAAAGTCCTCCCAGGCTTCCTAATTAATGACACGATTATTATTCACATCCGCATTTCCACGAAAACTTGCAATAACTTTTTGGCACAGAAGGGGGGGGGGTACCTTGCATCATATTGAGTACCTTTACCATATATAAGCCCTTTATGTAGGGCCGTGCGTCTAAGGCAGCTCATCAGATTAGTAAAAAAAAATTGACCGTCAGAAATATTGAAGCGCGTCAGATTAAGATAAGGTGGGTTAATTACTTGCTAAAAAGTGTACATTCAGAAAATCTGACGATTTGAGTGTAACGTAAGGGAGTGGGAGAGTCACAAATTTGAAAAAAAAAAAAAAAAAAAAAACCTTGTCTTGACATTCTCGAGCGCGGTGGAAATAATGCAAGAATCACGAAAACAAAAATATAATCTGCCGATTTCCACGAGCCGAAGTAATAAAAATCGTCAATGAAGATTAGAGCGCGCTGCTGCAGAAAAAGCATGCATTCCTACTCCGCGCCTCTCTTTTCCTTCCAGTTTTTCCCTATTTCTGGCTCCCTATATCCCGACACTGCCTCACGTCGCCATGACACCCTTAAACAACGCAGCCATGTTACTCCCAGACAGCACAGCAAACTTGCAGCAAGCTTGATTTATCAAGTGAATAAGCTTGAATTAAGCTTGAAAATTCCAGTCGTGTAAGCTTGATGCAAGCTTGAATCAAGTGTTCTAGTTTACACTTGCCCAGCTTGCATTAAGCTTGACATTTCAAGCTTGAATCAGCTTGACATTTCAAGCTTAAAAAATTTTCCAAAAAAAAATTTTTCTAAATACACGGGGCGCCCGCCCTACATACTTTATTTTTCCCCCTCTATGCTGTAATTTTAAGTTATTTTAATCTGTTTCCATCAAACGTCGACGGCTGGGTTCGATCCCGGGACCTTTCGATTAGTGGCCGAGCGCGTTATCCATTCAGCCACCAGAGCCTTGTGCAGCTATGACTAAAGTTTGAAGTGAATTATTAAGCGGTTTTCTGGCCAGATTTATAAGTGGGCGACATGTTATTTGTTTTTTTGTTTTGTTTTTTTTCCATGGCATGCATCAAAATTAAAGTAATTCTATGTGTGATTTAGAGCCTCTACTAATAGGGAAATAAACATAATATAAACTTAAGAGCAACACATGTTTTAAAACTTTCGCAACACTCATGACCAATACTGCCGCTGGCCAAAATCGAGACAAACGACTGATTTTGAAATCAATTTCGTAGTATAATTGTATTTTATTTTGAAGAATTTCCATATTTGGAAATATAGAATGGGTTTACTTAACACAAATTTTGTGTTAAGTAATCTGAAATCAAAGAAACAGATAGTTAAACATTACTTCGAAGTGCTATATCACAGTTGCTAACATAACATGTACGGAAAACAAACACTTTAGTCATTTTTGTAAATATTTCTTATAATAACAAATAATTTAAAAATTTTGCTATTTTTTAACGCTAAAAATTCTCTTTACAAATGTGGTTAGTTATTTTCCTACATATATTGGTATGCTATATCGATATAGAGCATTTCGAAGAATTAAAAATAAGTTTAAATTAATTTATACAAATGTAAATTTGAATTATTTTCATTGTTCATACTTTATAATTAAAAAAAAATATTCAACTTCTGAATTTTTTTTTTATCCTTTGTAATTTTTTTTTAAGTTACAAAAGAGTAAGATGTAAGATTTTTGGGCCCTAAAATCTGTAGGCCCTGGGCAGTTGCCCCGTTTGCCCTGCCGGTAATATGGCACTGGTAAAAAACCCATCCCCGTTAAAACACATCTTTTACGAACTTTCAACAAATTGGCTAGACAATTAATGTCCATTATCTTTCAGAGATGGCGCTATCACCGCATTTTGCAAGTCAAAATCCAGCTTAAGCCAACCTTGCATTGCCAAGCCAAATCTCAAGCTTGATTTAAGCTTATGTGCTGTCTGGGGCTGTATGTACAACGCTCTGGTTTGGTCCGTAATTACGATGCTTGTTGCTTGCCTCCTTGCCAATCTAAGCTACGGCAGCACTTATATCGAACGAAATATACTGCGTGCTTGTGGAGGAATGCAAACAATAAAACTATGATTAACATGTCACCATCAGATTACGGGTGGGCAAATGTCGATGGAAAATTTGAAATGACTTGGTTTGTTGGCAATCAGTTACCTGATGCATACGAAGATGATGTCATAACACAAGTTATTGACGAAAATTCAGATTTATAACATGTTATTCATGAATTCAATAAAATTGTGTTAACGGTTATAACAATTTCTTGTTACAGATACGAAAACTGCAGACAATATTGGAAATCCAATTGAATTATTAGATTTGGAGTATGATAATTCTTCGGATGATGACGAAGATTGAAACAAATTTTTTCAACAGATTTATTTAATTTTTATATTATTTTCTAAAAAAATTAAAGTCTAAATACTTAAATAATTTTACGTGCTTTTATTCGTACATTTTATGATTATTGAAAAAAAAATTCAATTTTTTTCTAGCCGTCAGATTAATGATACCCCTCAAAATAATCGTCAGATTTTAGGCTACCATGACTGGAACATCAAGTTAAACCTACTGTATAAAAATCTGACACGCTCGAGTATTTCAATATGGCGATTTTTTTTTTTTTCATTTTCAAAAATTCGCTACGAGCTTGCGTCACTTCCGAAACGTTAGTCTTTTGAATGGGAGCCTTTTTAGAGCTCACTTAACATCTCCTCTGAATATCTGACGCGCTCGAAAAAAATTTTTTTTTTCTATTTTCTACCCTTCCTGATGGCCACCCCCACCACGCAAGTTGGCAGATGAACATACCTTTGGTATCAAAGACACCCTGGGGCATCTAAACTATCAATATCTGACGCGCTCAAGTATCTCCATATAACTGTTTTTTTTACATCTTTGAAGGTCTGTATACGCTTCTCCCACCACTGAAAGGAAACATTATATAACCTTTTATTCTTCTTATTATCTAAACTACAAAATGTAATAGGTCCTCAGGACGCTCGAGTAAATCCCCAATTAGCATCATGGGCTCCCCTACTATTAAAAGTCAACTTCAATTTTTGTGGGCACCATAGTATATATATAGGTATTTAGCCTGAAAACTTCTAAATTTAAAAATTCTATAATCAAAAGAACTACAAAATATTTATCTTGCAATTATTCTTGCGCACATAAAATAGTAAGATTAGTTTTTATCACATATTCATCATTCTCGCTCTCTTCATTTTTACGTTAATGATTTACGATGCTGGCAAAAATGTTGACATTTTAATTTGGATATAATATGAGAGATAACCCTTTCGCGGGCTGTGGCTAGACGTTCTAGCCACCTACTTATGGTGTACATGACAAATTTCAGAAGCGTTAGTCATTTTTCCTATGTCTATTTACTAGATATTAATGAAATTTGCACAAAATGATATTAAGAGGTAAAGTGTCATGAATATTTATAAAAATGTAATAGATATTTTACAGAAAAATTATCCATGATTCATTAAATTGATATCAGAAATTTAACTATTACTCCAGGTATCTGCATAAACGAGAAAATACAATAAAAGTTCTTGCGCCGGAAAGGGTTAAATTGTGCACGCACAAAAAAAAAAAAAAAAAAAAAAAATGCATGTTTTCAAGGAAATGCTGGTATGGATAATAATCATGTGATTACTTCGAGTTGCTAGGAGGTTTTTGGCGTATACAAGGTTGCCAACGATCAAGAAGAACTGAAAAACCTGGAATAGGTTTTAACAGAAAGAGTCAGGGGAACTTGCAAATTTTGGCTAAAAGCCTAAAAAATCTTGAAGGGATGTGGAAAATTAACTGAAGTCAGCATTTATCAATTAATTTTACATTTGCCGCATGTTTGGAAAAAAATAAAAATTACTTGCCATAGGTGCACAAATGTGGTGGATACGGTATACTTTTTTCAGTTAAAAAGGAGAAAGAAAATGCTTATTACGCCTAAACAAAATGTTCAATTAAGCAAAATGTTACCATAAAGCATTATTTTTTTAAATAAGGCCCTCTTTTTTGAAAAGAAAAGTATCTAGCATGTCAGTTTTGCGCACCTATATCAAGTCAAATTTAAAACATATATATACGCCAAAAATCCTCTATATACGAAAAAACTTCCCAGCATTTTGAACTAATAGCATGACCATTATGCACATCCACATTTTCATGAAAACATGCCATGTGTTTTTGGAGCACAACTCTGAACATTATTGTTGCCCCGTTAAAATTCAATTTTTTTCCGTTTTTTGACGGCACTGTAAATTTGCAAGCACTTGTTATCTAACCTACATTAATTTTATTAAAACTGTTTTCTTTATTTTTACTACTGTTGAGTGTTAAGTCACAATTTATAAATATTTGTTTTAGTTTTAAAACTTTTGGGAAATACTGACAAGTTGAATAAAATGTACAATCTGTATGCGAAATCGTTTATTTTATTTGCTTTTGTTAATAAAGGTATACATAACTGCAAAGATAAGGCTTCGAAAATTAAAACTCTTTTAAATATCTTATTTTAGTAAATACCAACAATGTGATGTTTTAGTAAGTATTATAATGCATAGATGACAGCACCACACTCATAAGTAAGTATTCCAATCAAGAAATTCTGATGTCTATTGTCGAGATTATTGTTAGGCTGGTTCTGTAGCTATGTGTATGTCAACAGAAATGTACGTTCTAAATGTATGTAAATAAATGTTACTGTAATAAAATATTTCTGTGATGACTTACTCCTCATGAAAACACTTCAAATGGCGACGAGTAATTTGGAGATGCAAAAGTAAATCTTTCGCCAATAAGGGCACAAGTTGGACTTTTTCTGCTGTTCTGAGCCTTGCTGGACTCTACTATTCTACTAAGGGGTAAGTCGTACGTCGTACGTTCTCTTCTAATTTCTTGTAGTGTATCATGCAATACTTTGAAGAATTTGACACTTCTGAGTCTTTTATAAGTTATGTTAAACGCCTGGAACAACATTTTTAATTATACTATGTTAAAGAAGAAACGAAAGTTCCTGCAATTATTACTTGCATGTGGGCTAAAATTTATTCTTTACTTACAAATTTAGTTTTTCCCGAGTCTCCCGAAACCAAAATTTATTTTGAAATCGTAGAGATTTCAACTAAACACTTTAGCCTACCGCCCAATAAAATTCCGGAAAGAATTAAATTCAGAAAATGTTCTCAAAGGGAAACGAAAGTATTCCGGAATTCTTAGACAGATTAAGAAAATTAACCACACATTGCTCTTTTACCGGGGACATTTTGCAAGAAAACTTACTAGAGCAATTTCTTCGTGAAGTTTCAAAATCTATTATACAAGCTAAATTATTAGCTCAAGTTGAGGATCTCACTTTACATAAGGCTGTAGAATTGGCCAGTAATTTGCGAAACGCTGAATTAGATCTACTTGAAATAAAAAATAAACATGCAGAATCAGTGGCGGCCCGTGGGTTATTTAAATGGAGGTTCACAAAATTAATTTGGAAAATTAAATATGCAGATACGGCGCACCTTACAAGTTAAAATATATTTGCATTTTCAGCAGTTAAAAAAAAACAATTCACGCAACTCAAAGAAAACAAGTAATCTTTGGTCTTACATTTCGTTGCCAAGATAAGTTTTAGCAAAAATAGTGTCTTGATTTTTTATATCATTTTTTTTCAAAGAATAATATTGAAAAATGCCATTGCTGTAGCTCCGAAACACTTATTTGATTGCCATCTTAATTATTTACACTAGTTCGTAAAAAATACTGGGGTGAAAAATCATAAATATAAAGAAAATGAAAAAAAAAATGGATTAACTAACTGAACACAACAAACCAAGAGGAATCCGGAGGAGATAACAGCAAAAAATCTGCTGTGAGCACAGTAAAATTGTGCGAACGGAAGCGCCTCGCTTCTCTCGCAATCTCTCGGCGTCTTTCCTCAGAGACCGGTTGAGAGGGCCACTCGGTCGATCGCACATGCGAGAGACGAAAGACTATGCTGTAGTAACCTACGATACAGTGCGTTAGCTATTATAAACGCGTTTAATAATACTGAGGGGTGGGGGAGAGTAAAACTCATGCTCTAAATTCATAAAAATCTAGAAGTTTACTTAATGTAATTTTTTAATTTAATTTGTTGGTGTGTGTATTCTTCAGCTTTTCGTCTGAGGGTTCACGTGCTCATGTGCTCAAATGGAAGAGCCGCCACTGTTCAGAATTAAGGAAAACTTCAGCTGTTAAAAATGTTATACACAGGGAAAATTTATTATATCATATATATTTTATCATCATTTCTTTTTGTATTATCATAATACAAAGAGAAATTATGATAGAAAAGCCAGGGTACATGATAAAACAAATCAAAATAAACCTAAAATTTGATATAGGTGCGGCAGCACCTCACACTTGGCACATACATAGAAACACAATCATTTTACATGTAGGAAATGCCAAAAGAAGGGACATTTGCAATCCGTGCGCAGACGTACCACTCCAAATGTTAAAAAAATTACATTCCTTAGAGACAGTTGATATACTCTCTATAAATTCTAAAGAAAATGTTAACCCCATAAAAAGGGAAGTGATGGTTGAAAATAGAGCTAAAGCCTATCATGAATTAGATTCCGATTCTGCTATAAGTACAACGCCACTGAAAGGATGTCGATGACTGTTTCCGGGTCACGAAATCTTCCCTACCGGCATCCAGTTTAAAACTGCAACCGGTGAAATTTTTCAGCCCTCTGGCTATGTAAAAGTAAACATTACATTTGGAAACACAACTAGAAATGTAAAAATATATTTAATTGATGATGATCTTTTTCCAATGCTCTTTAGAAGAGATTGGATTTCTGAATTCGATATTTTCTCTACAAATTTTCAAAATGTGCATACGAGTGAATTAATTAATTAGAAAGAAAATTTAAAATCATTGTTAGATGAATTTTCGGATTTGTTATCAAACGAGGTGGGGAAAATAGAAAACACGAAAGCTGAGTTACATTTAGAAAAGGAGGCCACGCCCATTTTTTGCTAGCCAAGAACAGTTACTTATGCATTGCGTTCTGTTGTAAATTAGGAAATTGATAGGTTACAAAAGGAAGGTATAATCAAACCTGTGAAAACTAGTAAGTGGACAATACCCATTGTGCCAGTCGTTAAACCGAATGGCAAAATTCGGATATGTGGTGATTATAAAGCCACCGTAAACAATTCCTGAAAATTGATAAATATCCACTTCCGAAGATTGAAGATATTCTAAACACATTGGCGTCGGAGTTACGTTTACAAAAATAGATTTAAATCAGGCATATCTCCATCTACCTGTCGATGAAAATTCACAAGAATTACGATAAATACTCCGAAGGGACTTTTCCATTTCACTATGTTGCCTTATGGCATTGCAAGTTCCCTTGCCATTTGGCAGAGAACTGTTGAACAAATTCTACAGGAAATCGATGGGGTAAGAGTATTCATCGATGATATTTGCATATCTGGCGAGACAGATAAAATTCATTTATATCACCTTAAGGAAGTAAAGATTGAGGGAGTACAATTTAAATATAAATAAGGATAAATCATCTTTCATGATTGATGAACTTACTTACTGTGGCTACAAAATTGACAAAAAGGGTATCCACAAAACGCAAGAAAAATTGAAGCAATTTTGAATGCACCCCGTCCAACTTGTTTCCCAAGTTAAAGCATTTTTGGGTTTAGTGTCATACTATTCTAGATTTGTGCCTAACCTTGCTACATTAGCACATCCATTATATGAGTTATTGAAGAAAAATGTAAAATTTAGATGGTCCATTGCTTGTGAAACTGTATTTAAAGACATTAAACTAGAAATTACATCTGACAGGGTACTGACACATTTTAATCCAAATTTACAGTTAGTGTTAGCAACAGATGCTTCTCCATATGGTACATCAGGAGTACTTGTTGGGGTCTGACATCGCCGCAGTAATCTCCTGCATCCGGAAACTAGCGCGTTACGGCGCGGAAGGCGATAACTGTCAACCGCGCAGGAAAATACTTTTGCACCTGGCTCGCGCTGAGGGAAGAAGAGGATTACGCTTCCACTCGCAGTTGGTGTGCATGTAGGATGGCTTAGCTCCAGCGACCAAATGTGACATGCTTAATCTTTTATCGTTTCAGTGTGCAACGTAAATTTGTAGAAGTTTTAAAATAAATATGGTTTATAAGTGTTGATATGTGTAATGTTTAATTATTTAATAATTTTGTATTAGCAACTTTCTAAATACTCTCACATACCATACAAGATGGTTCAGAAAAACCAATAGCTTTTGTTTCAAGAACTTTAACAAGTACAGAAAAACGTTATAGTCAAGTTGAACATGAAGCACTTGCAATAATTTTCAGTGTAAAGAAATGTTACCGATTCTTATACGGCAGAAAATTTCTAATTTTTCACCGATTAAAAGTATTCCTGTATTATCAGCTGCTAGGATGCAAAGATATGCATTATACCTCCAGACATTTCATGATATACGTGATATGCGTTATATGATAACGTTACAAAAATATGATATACGTTACAAAAAACTTCTGAATATGGAAATGCCGATGCTTTCTCGCAACTCCCATTACGTAGTGAAGACCTAGCAGTACCTGATTCATTAATACCATCTGATGAAATTGAAACCTTTCAAATAAATCAATTGAACACTTAATTCAAAGACTCTTGCTACATCCACAAAGAACGATCCTATTTTAAGGCAGTTGTATCAGCAGTTAATTTCTAATTCTGAAATCCCCAATCATTTACACTCATGTCCATAAATTAAGGATAATTCAGAATCACACAGAAATTGATCTCTAAAATAAAAATTTCACCTGTGGAATGATCACACACATCTTGAAGAAGAATATGCAAATTACAGGAAACCACCAGATGGCGTGGATGGTACGTCACAATGACGAGAGTGTAAGAGAGGGGTATATAAGGAATGGTGGCAAAGAAGTAAAATTGTTCACAAGCGCTGTGAAAGCCTTTCAGTGCAAAAACCGCATAGTTATGGCACAAAGGAGGCATTTGGATTTTGTTTTACGTGGCAGAATTATCGGACGACTGGAATGTGGACGTACCCAGCTGGAAGTATCCGAGGAACTCGGAATCGCCCAGAGTGTCATCTCCAGGCTTTGGCAACGATTCCAAGATGATGGTAATGTGAGTAGATGTTACAGCACAGGTCGCCCCCGAGTTACAACGCCGAATGAGGACCGCTATTTGGCAGTTACTGCCAAAAGAAACAGACGGAGTACAGCATCAGACCTGTCTCGTCAGCTCTCTTCAGCTACCGGTACGACAGTTTCAAGGCAGACCGTGTACAGACGCTTAGGGCACATTGGTCTATATGCTCGTAGGCCTGTCAGATGTGTTCCACTTACCGCAACTCACTGTCGCCTGCGATAAACCTGGAGTAGAGAGCATGCATTGTGGACACCGCAACAGTGGTCTTGTGTGATGTTTTCCGACGAGTCCAGGTTTAGTTTGGAGTCTGATTCTCGCCGGACATTCATCTGGAGAGCGCCAGGTACCCGTTACCACCAAGAGAACACCATTGAAAGACACCGTTACGGTGGTGCAGGATGGCTCGTTTGGGGAGGAATTATTCTTGGTTCCAGAACTGACCTGCATGTTCAGAGTGTAACGATGACAGGCCACATCTATCGGGATGTCATTCTGGAACAACATGTACGTTTGTTTCGGGGCGCCCTGGGTGCTGAATTTGTGTTTATGGATGACAACGCCCGTCCTCACCGTGCAAACATTGTAGACGAATGCCTTCAATCGGAAGATATCACCCGTATGCATTGGCCAGCATACTCACCGGACTTGAATCCAATAGAGCATGTGTGAGATATGCTTGGCCGACGAATTGCAGCCCGTCAACCCCCTCCCACCTGTCTACCGGAACTTCGGAGTGCATTGCTTGATGAGTGGTGTAATATTCCCCAAGATCAGATTGATCATTGGATACTCAGCATGCCTAGGCGTTGTCAGGCCTGTATTGCATCGTCCGGGAGACATACTCCGTATTAAACATCCTACTAACCATGCTTTACTGTTTTTTGTAAATAGGTTCTTTTTTGAAATTTGGTCAAGGGAGTAAAACTTGCAATTTTTATTAATTATGTCAAACATATAGCATCTTTTTTGCTCTTTACTTTTTGTTTAATAAATAGACTTTACAAATAAGCCAAATTTGTTTTGCTTCTTTCTCTTTCTTTGCCTGAACTTCATTATCCTTAATTTATGGACATGAGTGTACTTTACGGAGGTAAACAAGAATTTACGATTCAACAATGGTGTATTTTCAGTAGGTACAGAGTTATAATTTCAGAAGTACATAGAAAACAAGTTTTACAAGACTTACATTACGGGCATTTCGGAATTGTTAACATGAAATTACTACCCCACAGTTTTGTGTGGTATAGACAAGGACATTGAAAATCTTGCGAAAAACTATACCACTTGCATAAATCTTAAAAATAATCCCTCAAAAGTAGCTGTCCACCATCCTGCTACAGCATGGCAACGAATACATGTAGATTTCTATGGTCCTACAATGGTAGATGCTTATAGCAAATAGCCAGATACTTTTATTGTCCCTAATACTACAGCAGATCATACGATTACTTGCCTTTCTTCCCTATTTGCAAGATATTATTTTCCACTGGCTCTTGTGTCAGACAATGGTCCGCAGTTTGCGTCTCACGAATTTCGAAGCTTTTTGCGAACACATAATGTGAGACGGATATTAAGTGCCCCTTATCAACCATCCACAAATGGACAAGCTGCGAGATACGTTCAAATACTCAAACGAGGCCTCAAAGCTTTAGAAAGGGAACCAAGAAATTTACGAAGAAACGAAGAAAACTGAACGAGTTTTTGGTACAATATAGGAAGATGCGTCATATCACGACGGGGGAGAATCCTGCATCGCTGTTTCAAAAAGACACACCAGAATAAAGTTAGATTTGCAGATACCAAATGTGTCAGATTCTGTACAAAACAAATAAACCTCAAATATACAAAAAGATTTCGAGAGTTTAAAATAAACAAAACTGTAGCTGTACGAAATTACACTCCAGAAGCAAAATGGAAAATTGGACGAGTTATTGCAAGCAGAGGCGTAGTGAGAGCAGGATGATTGGGAGGGGAGAACTATGAAATAGGCCAACTCACAGAATTTGGAAAATTTCCAATGAGCCTCAAAGTGGCCCGTTTCAAGTCACCTTTTCCATCATTTCTTTTCATGATAAGCCTTTCACCAACTTGATAAAGGGCAAAAATTAAGTGCAACAAGTGCAACTGTGCAACAAGTTCAGCCAGTGGCATATTCAAGGGAGGGGGGGGGGAGTCATGTTTCAGATTTCCGTTTTAAACTCCTATTACTTCCCTGCAGGGGCGCACAAAGGATTTTGCTTTGGAGGGGGTCCAGCCTATGAAAGTGACAGGGAACAAGATAGTGCACAGCATGTGGACAGCCAGATTTAAGGGCGTCGAAAAAAAATTTCAAGCATAAGGTTTGTAAAAAAGAGGGGCGGTCTGTTTTAATTGGCACGTGAACGGCCGACAGGGGGTCAAGGATCAGTACTGACAACCACCTGAAAAAATGTGGAACATAAATTTTTTATCGCGATACCTTTTATAGATTCTTCCGCGATTCAATATAACTGCATGGTTTTATTTATTTATCTTTAGCGGTTAAGAAAAATAAATAAAAACATAACTGAAAAACTTGCAATTATATTGGGAAAAGTCATAACGTATCAAAATGTCAAAAATTACTTGCTGATTTATTGAACCAAAGTGAATTCTTTTGGGAGGGGTCCAGACTCCATGGACCCATCCCTTGCGTGCGCAAGCTCGACAGGCATTACTGTGTTGACGCATCTTTTCAAGACGCTTTTGTTTGGAGGCGAGACCCGGACTGGCCAGGTCCGCTGGTCGGCGATTGCCGAGGGCCCCCAACCCAAGGGGGCCCCGGTGATGCCCACAAAAAATGGATATACTACTTTATAATTTGAATAATTTGATATATATTATATAACACAGACCGCACGGCTCGGGGGGGGGGGGACCTCCGAAGAGTCGAAGGCCCCAAAAGCTCTAAAATAGTTATAAATGTGGTTTTTAGGCAGGCAAACGTTATTTTCAAATATTGCATATTCTAATATTTTATTCCCTCTCAAATCCTCAGTACGGGGCCCCTTTTTAATTTTGAGCCGAGCGCTCCCAAAGGAGCCAGTCCGGTCCTGGGCAGTACCCCCATGTTTTACAATCAATTAGATTTTTAAAGCCTTAAGCGATCAGAGTGATCATCCACTGTTGCCGTTTGAGAAAGTTTCTGCGTGTTTAAAATAAGGAGATTGCCACTCATGAAAATTAATTTAACGTATAACAAACCAAACAACCCTAATCCTGATCCTTAAAAAATCCCCTCTTGTGAAAGACTCAAATTTTACCTTTACCAAGATGTCCCAATGCCCCCCCCCCATTTTAATTAGTTCCCATTCATTTTCTTTTACTTTAAAAAAAAGAGGAAAGTGGTCAATTCTTGGCATTATCCAGAAATATGTATACATCCAAGAAACGTCCTAGCTACGCGATTTATCTAAACTTAGACTGCAATTTTATATTTTATTCCCCTCAGCAAAAGGGTAACTATGATTGGATGGATGACCGCAGATGACCCACTCGAGGGATCTAGGCAGAGGGTGGTGGTCTTTTTAACCCATACCTAGCCTTTTACAGGCTAATGTTCCCAATTAGAAACATAAAATTAAAACTTTATTCAAAGATCAGATTTAATCAATACTGTCTAGAAAAAATTAGCATATAAAGTCAAGATTGTTTGATATAGAAGTTGGGTTTCCATCATTATTAGGAAACTGGAGAAGGAATCATGAAAATAGCTCTGTTTTAAAAAAAGAGGGGGAGGGGGGGGCTATTTTGATACACCCCCACCCCCTCCAAACTTAATTCATATCTTTACTTAAAATAAATCTTATGAATTCTTAATATTTCACTTATTTTTTAAATTGCACATCAGTCTATTCCGTTTCTGAAAGTAGTTAGAAATGACCCATGCCCTTAACTGGGACACTCAGTAAAAATTGCATACAATATTTTTCACACCATGTAAATGACTAATATTCTTTAATGCGTTTGAAAACAAAATATGGCCGGATTTCAATTCCGTCTAACAAAGGTTAAAGATTCAGAGAAAACCACAGAAAACTTCGAACGACTAGGTCAGCGGACGCGCCCCGGGTTCGAACCAGGTACCTTCAATCTCCCAGTTGAGAGCGATATCCGCTCGGCCACAGGTTAGGCAATTGGGCACCTAAAGGCAATTATGAACCGAAGACATTTAGTGATTCTTAAAATGTATCCACTTCTATACAGCATCTTTCTTAAAATAAAGCAAAATGTATTAGCAATCTGAATTTTGATTTCTCCCCCACCGATGAAACTTTTTTGATGAAACAAAAGTTGATTGAAAATAATTTAAGTTGTCAATTTAAAGTTATAGTTTCAAAGATACAAAGTAATCTGGGAGTCAATAAGTGAAAAAGTATCCATTTGCCTTCTCATGTTGGACCCACGTTTCATTTCTAGCCAGTAAAGCTGAGTAAGTATTGACGTGAAAAAAAAAGTGCATTAAGGATATTCAAAGTTGCCATTTTAATTTAACCGAATGATAAATTAATCTGAAGGGCTGTTGTACATGGGAGATCTAGTTTTGAGTTAAAATATTTTAAACACCAATTCAAATTTTCACGAGTATTTGGTTTCATGAACAAAAATTAACTTTTTAATTTGTAACTGAGTTTAGCTTATACTTGTACAATTAATACCGACAATGTATTGCATATACTTAGTAAAATGACACAAGAATATCAATTAACGCTTTTATTGTGTTCAAGAACATTTACAATAGAGACAAACCAGAAAACACATGCTGGTCAGTTACATAAACATTTAATTCTCAAAATTACATCACAATAATGGCCTGTACAGTTTTGACCAAGATTAATTTATACAGTGCTATATTTCCTGGGGTAGATAAAATTATTACAGCATAGAGTAATGGCCCCCATTAGCGCCCAACGATCTTTTTAAGACTGCTGCAAAAATACTTAAGCATTTGTTTTCCTAGTTTCATTTCTCTAATAAAAAATTTGATTTCCACAAAATACTCTGCGATATAAAAAATAAAATATGAATCCTTCATTGTTTTAATATTTTTAGGAAAATAAATTCTATATACACCACGCATGTCGGAAATTTATCACTTCTGGCATCAACCTAAATTGGAGAAAATGAGCTGAAAAAAGTACAGCATGGCATATAAAAAAAAGCTCACTCCTAACATTCTAGATCCAGTTGATATTCACTATAAAATTGCAATTAACCTATTTGAGGACGAACATAAACAATACATTTTTAGAATATGGAATTACATTAAATTGTCACGTTGCATATCATTCGTAAAGATAAAACACTAGGACTATCTGTCGAAAGGAGAAATGCCTTGGACAGAGGGCTTTTGAGTGATCCAACGCGTCTTCACGTTTCATCTAGAGAAAACTACCAAAACTCCGGACCGTTAGATCAACAGCCATTGTTTTCGATCACTCGTGTAGCGATTTTATAGTGTACTGCGAGAATTTTAAACATCGAACAAATTTCTATAAAAATTATACTTTATACTTCACTAGTATCATTACATTCTGTTGTAATAACAGGCTAAACACTTGCAGTCTTCACTTCCACAGTAATCTTAAAGCTTCCGATTGCTAAGCTTTTCAATTTCTCTGGTTTTAACATTAGAGTGCATTCTGTAGTCAACTGATGACTCGTTTTTTGCGGAATGAATAAAAATTTTGTAGTTTGGCTAAACTATGCATTTAAATAAATAGGACCCTAATGGAAATTGTTTTTTAAGATATATAGCAGCATTATTTGAGCAAACACTAAACGTGTGCATCCAGATCGCCAACCCAAATTTTGCGCTTATTTTTATTGCCAAATAAAAATACGAAACTATTGAAAATTTTATTGGGTCTAGATAAACTGGAATTAGGCTAACACTTTTTGTTTTACGATGTTCCAATTTTTCGAATTTGAATGTTTCATGATTTTTATGGGAAACTACATGCTGAAATTTAACATTTAGGCCTAATTACACTAGGAAAATTAAGTTCAGATTTTACTTTCATGCAATTTTTAAAAATATCCTGTATTTTAGAGTTAAAATGCGCTCTTTACTCCACAATACTCTGAAAACATTAGCGTGAATAGTAACATCCTTCAAGTTGATGGAGGATCTTCCGAAATACTTCACCTACGCGTTGAAAATGCAGTTCTGCTTCGATAATAAACTAACCCACTTCTCTACTGCTAAATCGCAGAATGGGTGATCAAGTCATTCTGCGACTTAGGAAATCTGAAGCTGGCCAGCCCTTCAGATTCCTCGAGTCCGAATATGGAAAACGAAACTGAACACACCCCCCCTCCCTCAATTTTTTAACCTCTAAAAGTCGTTCCCTCTTAAATCCCAATAGTTTAGTGAAGTATTAGAAAACCAACTATCAACTTGATGGATGTACTCTTACAATTAAGCTGCCCATTCACAAAGTACTAAATCTAGTTCTGACGAAAACATTGCAAAACAGACGAATATACTTCTCAAACCTGCCGATATGGCCGACCTTTGGAACGCTTCTGGTCTAACTTTAGAGCCGATATCGTGGCTTGTAATTCTGAATTTTATTATCTGGTTCTCAAAACCAGGTTACGTAACCTTATAGAAATTATATATTTTGTCACATTTGACTGAAATAGTTTAGAAGGTAACTCATGTGAATAAAAAATTTCACCCAAGCTTTTTAAAGATTCTCTAAATCGTAAGTACAATTTTTGAATAACATCACTATACAACTACTTTAAAGCAGGGATCCGTAACTTAACGTAACAAAATTGTAACGTTATTCGGCCTTGTAACAAAATAATTCGTTATACAATTTTTATATGTACAAATAACTGCTTGATTTTCGTTATGTATTAGTTACGTTACATTTTGTATTTTATTATCGTACCGTAACAAATCTACAGAACGCAAATGAATACGTTATTGCAATAACGTTATTCAGAATAACGTTATTCAATGGTATACTTATTATAACGTTATTCCGTTTTGTGTTATACTCAGAAACTGAACAAAAAGTAACAGAATGCATTCGGTTACTCATGCTAACGCTTAGTTTATAACGTTAAACTCACCTAACTATTTAATAACGATACAGTATCAATTAGTTATAGAATATAGCATTTCGCTGAATAACGTTTTAAATACGGTATGAGACCATAACGTTAAAGGAACAGAACGATATTTTCATACCGTTATAGCTACATAACTATATGCAATAATATTGGAACATTTCGTTACAAATTATAACATATTGGTGTCAATATATTTAAATACGGTATAAGATCTAACGGTTCAAATAACTTAAAGATTTTTGATCCGAATCAACGGCTTTTCGGACTGAGAGGAGGGTGTAAGATAAGTGTGCGTGAGAGCCACCCTTACTTATGTTTTGTATGTAGCACACACACGGACATAGGGGCTGTCCAGGAGCAAGGGCTTCGAAAGCATAGGCCAAGGGGATCATTTGCCTTCCCCCTAGATTATTATATGCCGTTTTTTCTCTGCTTTTTAGTTTTTTTCCAATACGATAACCATATGTTGAAACAATCTTTGTCCTCCCCCCACCCCTGCATCGGAAAATTGTGTGCCGACGCCCATGTCCAGGAGTCGCTAGTCAGACAGTATGATAGGGGTATATTGAATAATATAATGGTATATAAAGGGGTACTACAAAGCCATTGCTAAGGCTTTATTTAAGGAGGGGAGATAAACTGCCAAGTCAAATATCGTTTTTTATCAACTATATTACCAACTTTTAATTTTGCCAACTGGGTTTGTGTAATTTTGTCAAGCATATCAGAAATGAATTATGGTTTTCGTTATTTTATTTATTTATTTTTTTTACCAAATTTGCCAATTAGGAGTCTAATTTTGCCAAGTTTAACAGAATTTTGCGAGTATTAAAGGGCAGACTGCCCCTACCCCACCTCCCCCTTTAGCAAGGGCCCTGTGTACATGATCTTGAAGAAAAACCTTTTTTTCTAATAGTGGGTGCATGAACTAAATTACTTGAACTTCTAAAGCCGAGATTCCAAAAGGAGTCAATTAAGTTTTCAATGGGTCTATATTATTCCAGGGACGTATTGGGGATCGAAAATAACTTTTCGCATTTTTAACAGATTTCTTCTTCTATTTCTGATTACTTTTTAAATAAAAAATTTAAACATATCAGGGGCACAGTCAGCTGGGACATGCCACCTTTTTACGATTGTAAAAACTGTTTTGGATGAAGTGGAAAGTCTCAGCGTTTTGGCTTATTCCGCAGTTGTCAGTCTGACTCTGGAGTTTTGGATATTGAAGGGAAATCGTTTTTTATTATCTGGGTTATTTAATCGTCTAAGCCGAGATTTCAGAGGGTGTCAATGAAAGTCTTAAATGGGCAGAGGTTTCAGGGACGTTTTGAAGGGTGAAGATTATTTTTTTGTGTTTTAACTGTTTCTTGTTTTCATTTTCTTTTTTAAATGAAAAAATAAATTTGTTGGTCTATTAATAAAATGAAATTAGGAAGTCGAAATTAGAGGCGTAACAATGGATATATATCCCCCTCGACGCCGAAATTTTTAGATCAGATATCATGAGCTTTTAGATTTTTATGTCTTGCAGAAATTACATTTATTTATTCCCGACACTAATGCATATTTTTACCACGAATAAATTACCCTCTACATTTCTGGTCAAGGTAGTGAAAAGGTTGGGAATCTGAAGAGAATTTCGACAACATTAATACATTTTAAGAGACATACTGGTTTACGTGTTTAATACCAAAAGTGATATCGTTCTTTTATAATTGCCGATCATGTGTACTATGATTCACGTTAACCACAACAGGGCAATAATTTGCTAGTAACAGTTCTGGATCCGCGAGTAAAGCTTCAATGAACAAAAGTAAGAAAATTGAGAGTCAAAATAATTTTATTTATGCTCAGTCAGTACATATAAGTATTACACGACGCTATTTTCCATTTAAATGTTAACAGTAATGTGTAAGGTATGTATGACATGTTAGAGTATAAAATATTTTTTCCATATCTCCAATGCCACCTATTCTCTCCTGCGAAGCACTGCACCGGGGAACAAACTCTTACTACTGGCCACTTTGGAGGATATGACGTCACTCCCTCCCCCCTTCTCTCCGAGTATAGGAGGCGAAGGGTTGTGCATGTATTTTTTCACCACTTCTTCTGCTTCTCCCGGCGAATGCGCGATGTGAGAACTGCGTTGCTCACAGTTTACTGAACTTATTGTTATGTATGTTAATTGTTTCGTGGCGTATCTTTATTAAATGTATGTTCTCCAAACATGGATTTGTGTTTCGTCAGTGATTACTTCCAGTACCTCACAGGTTATGTGACACAGCCCGCAGACCACAGCGCTGAATAGAGAAAACTGATTTTCTTTGTCTGTGGAGAACACGCTTGGAAATGGCTTCGTTCGGAGCGTCGCGAATTGAGCTTTTAAGTAAAGACAATTACGAAACGTGGAGAATTTTGATGAAAGCGGTACTGATCAAAAATGGAAATTGGAAATACGTAAATGGAACACTCAAGAAACCAGTAGTTGATGCCGCAGATCCGAAAACAGAAGAAGCGTATGAATTGTGGATTGAAAATGATGAAAGGGCGAAATCGGACATTATATTATGTATCTCCTCGTCCGAATTAAAGCAAATCAAGAACTGTGAAAGTTCCAACGACCTATGGAGAAAATTAGAGGAGATATACATGTCAAAAGGTCCCGCTAGAAAAGCGTCGCTGCTAAAATCTCTCATTCAGCTAAAGATGCCAGACGGATCGAGAGATGTTCGAGGACACCTGAAAAAATTCTTCGACATTGTGGATAAGCTTTCCGAGATGGAAATACGAATTGATGAAGACTTGTTATCAGTGATGATGCTATACAGTCTACCATCGACGTTTGAAAATTTCCGGTGTGCCATAGAGTCCCGAGATGAATTGCCTAAACCAGAAATACTTCGGATAAAAATCGTGGAAGAGGGCGACGCCAGACGACCGGATACTGACCGATCGGAAGTTGGAGCGTTCGCGGCGAAGCATCTAAAGCAAAAACAATCATGGAAAACCGCTAAAGGTGTGAAAAACGAACTAAAGAAAAATGATTTATCCAAAATAAGATGTTTCACTTGTGGAAAAATAGGACATCGGTCATCTCAGTGTTATGCAAAGAAACAAGCAACAGGTTTCATGACAGATGTTATATCAAACACTGCAGATAGCAGGACTTTCTCTAACGGTGAGACAAAAGAAATGTGGTGCCTCGACAGCGGGTGCACAGCTCACTTGTGCAATGATGAATCGAAATTTGTTTGCATCGAAAAATCTGAAGTTGCAGAGCTAAAACTAGCTAATAACCAGACAACTAAAGTGACTGGAGCAGGAAATGTTGCAGTGAAAACCAAGATCGACGGAAAAGTGGAAGATATCATCGTTCACGACAGTTTGCTGATACCTGACTTGAGAACGAACTTGTTATCCGTTGCAAAGCTATGCGATAAAAGATTTACTGTGACTTTCACGAACTCTGGTGCAACGATTGAAAATTCTAACTCTAAATTTATTGCTGATCGGAAAGACAATCTTTATTATCTAAAAGTATGTAATGAGAATGCCAATCATGTAAGTGAGTCCATTGATACAAAAAGCAAGGTTTGTGATATAACAAGGTGGCATTGTAGAATGGGACACCTTAATTTAAAAGATCTGATAAATTCAGTAAGTAAAGGTAATATTAGGGGTTTAAATATTGCGAAACCATCGGATGAATTTAATTGCGAAGTGTGTGCATTAAACAAATTATCGAGAGCGCCTTTCCCTAAAAAGTCAGAGAGGGTTAGTAATTTGTTAGAAGTAATACATTCAGACCTTTGTGGCCCATTTCGGATTCCTTCATTAGGTAAGTCTCTTTATTTTATGACTTTCATTGATGAGTATTCGCGCTATTGTGCAGTTAAATTTTTGGAAAATAAAAGCGAAGCTCTATCAGCATTCAAGGAAATTAAATGTCTTTGGGAAAATCAAAAGTCTAGGAAAATTAAAGTTTTTATGAGTGATAATGGAGGAGAATTTATAAACAGGGAATTTGAAATTTTCTTAAAATTGCAGGGAATTCAACATAGGTTGTCTGTTCCGTATTGCCCGGAACAATCTGGGATAGCGGAGCGAAAAAATAGATCATTGGTTGAAACAGCCAGATGCATGTTATCGCAAGCTAATTCACCGCTTTATTTATGGGCAGAAGCTATAAATACTGCTAATTATGTTAGAAATAGATGTCCTACAAAAGCAATTAATGGAAAAACTCCTTATGAGTTATGGAATGAAGTAACCCCCAATGTCAGTTACTTTAAAATATTTGGTTGTACAGCATACTGTTTAAATGATAAACCAAAACACAAATTTTCAGCTCGATCAAGGAAAGGGATATTTGTAGGTTATTCGGATAATTCTAAGGCGTTCCGCATTTATTTACCTGATGAAAGAAAAGTAATTATTTCGCGAAGCGTTAAATTTTTTGAAACGTTTGATAGTAGTGTTTCTCCTTCTCTAATAGATGAAATCATAGCTGAGGAAAACATCCCCATAATTTTTGAAAATGAGTTCTCGAGCCAAGACCCTACGGGTAAAAATGAACGAGGGGGGACATTTGAAACCGAAACCCAACCCCCGGTTAGTGATGACTCAATGTCCGAATCCCCTATCCCTAGCGAAGAAAAACGAGAGGCAAAAGAAAATGTCTTATCGCTCCGAAACCGAGATGTTGTGCGCGCGAATGAGGGGGAAATTGCAGGTGTTGTTTACAACTGTAGTTCCGAAATTCCTATAAGCGATGCGCTAAAGGGTTCGCAGGCGAAGTTATGGTACGAAGCCTTAGTTAGGGAGATAAAGAGCATTATAAAAAATGAGACGTTTGAATTGGTAGATCGACCCAAATCTGGAAAATGTATTGGTAGTCGATTTATTCTTAATAACAAATATAACGCGGATGGAACGCATTTAAAATGCAAGGCGCGACTAATCACGAAAGGTTTCAATCAGAAACCTGGGATAGATTTTAATGAAACTTTTGCGCCTGTTGCAAGACAAGGGTCTATTCGCCTTATGGCTGCCTTATCAGTAAATTTGGGAATACAAATTCACCAATTCGACGTAACCACAGCTTATTTAAATGGGAACTTGGAGGAAGAAATTTTTATGGAATGCCCTAAATATTTCAGAGAAACATTAGAGCAATTAATTTTGCAGGAAAAACCTAATAGCGAATACTATAGAAAAAGTAAGAAAATGCTAGAAATTCTTGACGAAGGGGACAAAGTTCTTTATTTGAAAAAATCACTATACGGGCTAAAGCAAGCGGGCAGGTGTTGGAATGTCAAAGTAAATGATATATTAAACAATTTTGGAGGAAAAAGATCTGATGCCGACCCTTGCATGTATTATATTAAAAGTGATAAAGGACTAACTATAATTGTAATTTATGTTGATGACATTTTATTCATGTCGCAAGACCCAAGCATGATAGGAGAGTTTAAAAATCACCTAGAAAGGGAATTGGAAATAAAATATGAGGGTTTGGTTAAATATTGTTTGGGAATAAATTTTCAACAGAATGATGGAACAATTACAATGAGCCAAGAAAGTTATATCAAAGAGCTATTGGATCGGTTTGGTATGGTCGAGGCAAAGACAGTAAGTTGCCCTATGGACGTAAGCATTAAATTGAAAAAGGGAGAAAAATGCGACGATGAATATCCCTACCGAGAATTAGTAGGGGGGTTAATGTATTTGGCAACATCCACCCGACCTGACATTTCTCATGCCGTTAGCCAACTTAGCCAGTTCTTAAATTGCTATGATAAGACCCATTGGACTGCTGCAAAGCGTGTCCTGCGATATCTTAAGGGAACTATTAATTATGGTCTGAAATTTAGAAATACTAACGATCCCTTATATGGTTATGCAGATGCTGACTGGGGTAATTGTACCGATGATCGAAAATCATATACAGGTTATTGTTTTATAATGAGTGGTAGTACGATAAGTTGGGAAAGTCGGAAGCAGTGCACTGTAGCCCTGTCTTCTACTGAGGCCGAGTATATGGCTCTTTCTGAAAGTACTAAAGAGGTACTTTACCTAAGTAAAATTCTAAATGAGATTGGTATTTCAAAAATTGGAAAAATAAGAATACTAACTGATAATATAGGTGCCATTAAATTATCAGAGAATCCCGTGTTTCATAAGAGAACCAAACATATAGATGTGAGGCATCATTTCATAAGGGAAACAATAAATAGTGGAAAAATCGAAATAGCGCATGTTTCCACCGAAAATATGGGTGCGGATGTACTTACAAAACCACTATCAACTGCTAAGCACACTAATTGTATTGATATAATTGGTGTGGGTGATGTGAAAAATTTTTCGATAGAATAGGTTGACATTGTGGGGGGGTGTTAGAGTATAAAATATTTTTTCCATATCTCCAATGCCACCTATTCTCTCCTGCGAAGCACTGCACCGGGGAACAAACTCTTACTACTGGCCACTTTGGAGGATATGACGTCACTCCCTCCCCCCTTCTCTCCGAGTGTAGGAGGCGAAGGGTTGTGCATGTATTTTTTCACCACTTCTTCTGCTTCTCCCGGCGAATGCGCGATGTGAGAACTGCGTTGCTCACAGTTTACTGAACTTATTGTTATGTATGTTAATTGTTTCGTGGCGTATCTTTATTAAATGTATGTTCTCCAAACATGGATTTGTGTTTCGTCAGTGATTACTTCCAGTACCTCACATGACAGACATTCACTGTTTAGTACAAGGACTAGGTTCTTCATGATTCGAATCCTCACACTCACTCGTTGTTAGAACTACAGTACTATTAAAATCAAGCATGTTTTTCAGCGTCGACATAATTTGTCTTTGTCTACATGCCTTAGATTAGATGTCACGGCGAGGCACTTTTCAGATGTGATTGCCAGATAAAGCGAAGGGGAAGGGGAGAAAAATGTTGAAAGTCGCACAAGGTTTGCAATTTTTGATAATTGATCGCCAAGTTTGGTGTCAAAAATACGTCTTCAAAACCAAACCAAGCTCTGTGATATCTTCCAAATTTGGCTAGGAACTGGCAAACGCGACAGATTATTACAAAGGAAAAGTATAGTTAGAATATGCCTGTCGAAAATTGTAAAACAGTTTTAGAAGGCGATTTTAATATAGATCTCAATGATCCGAAGATGTGTTTTATGGAACAGGAAGACAAATATGGTACACTCATAGATTACGATACACTTTCCGAATGGTATTTATAAAGGTGAAGTATAGTTAGAATATGCCTGAGAAAGATTCTTAAACAGTTTTGGTAGGCAATTTTAATATAGATTTCAATTTTGAAGAAGGGTTTGTGAGCAAGAAAGACAAACACGGCACACTCATGAATTATGAGGCACATTCCAAACAGTATTTAAAATGCTGAAGTATAGTTGGAATATGCTTGTAAAACAGTATGTATTGTAAAACAGTTTTAGTAGGTGATTTAATGATAGATTTAGAATCCAAAGATGTGTTTTATGGAGCAAGGAAAAAAAATACAGCACAATGAATAATGATACACTTTTCAACTTAATGAAATAAGGAAGAAAACTAGGGAAGAAGCATGGACTATGATATGCTTTTAATACATAGCACTCAAGTGCTTATTTAAAATCTGTGTTTTAGATTTTAAATACGCACTGTGTTCTTAAGTGTTTCAGATTTTAACTTTAAAAAAAAATTATACAGCCAACTAGGAAAAGTTCAAGCTTGTAATAGTCCTGTATTTACTAGTCCTGTAGCAGTTTGTTGCTACGGCCCGGCAAGTAATACTAAATAGTAATTAAAAGGAACATTCAGATAAAAAATACGATTTTCACCAGTTCTACAGGAACATTTTGACTGACAGTGACTTGATTTTGATTCACGGGGATTATGTAACTCACACGACATCACAAAAATTTGTCAACCCAGATGTCTTCCGACTTAAAACTCGGGGAGCAAAAAAGGAAAGTTGTTAAGAGCTGTAAAAAAGAATTCGTTTACATTATGGTCTACGGATAGAAATTCTTGAAAGTGCGCTATTGCATCGGCAGAAAACCGTCCGAAACTGTAGACCGTTAGATCGACAGCCGCGCAGTATGTCCGAACGCGGTACCTTCACACTTTGGCTATCGACCATACTCATTGTCTTAAAAACTAGTGTCTAAACGGCGCAGTCGATTGAGCTCAAATTGAGCTTGTATGTTACAGGTCACGGTCGCATGACCTGCGTAGATTTTGGTGTGTGTGTAGTGCTAATAATTTGTTCACAGGATTGTAAAAGTAATTTTTATTAATTTCGGCCTACGAATGCAAGTCAATTAAAACGTACTAGTCAGGGGCGTAGCCAGGGGAGGGGATATCGTGATATATCCCCCCCCCCGAAATTTTTGGATTAGTGATGAAATTCCGTATATTTAAACACATATAAGTTCATATCCCCCCCCCCCGAAATTTTTTCCAGGCGCATATCCCCCCCCCTCCGAAAAATTTTCCTGGCTACGCGCCTGGTACTAGTGTTTAAATGGTACATTCGAATAAGTTTAAAAAGGGTATGTATATTATAGATCGCCGTCACACAACCTGTATATCCGCCACTGGGTGTAATAAGCATCTTTATAACATAGTGAACTTTCTTGTATTACTTCAGTTTTAAAGTATTTCAAAGACTGAGATAACCATTCCCCTCTTCTTTGAAATGCAAGAAATTCCCTTAAAAGTAATCCTATGAGAATCCATGAATGACGACACGATCCATAGATTGAATACTATTTATTTATACGAAAGTTAATGCGAGTCATGGAACTGACTTCACGCTAGATATACACTTACAGAATTTAGAGTTATTTTTAGGTTAAAAATGCAAAATAAAATACCAGGGACCAAATAGCTGCCTGGTTTGTCGTTGCATTAGTGAGGTTCTTCGTATATGTATTATATTTCTAAAGATATGTTCATATTTTTTAATTCTGACAAAAAAAATTGTACTGAAATCTATTTGGGCTGTCTATAAAAAGTACTTTTCGTTTGCACGTCACACCGTTGTAAAATCACAAAATAAAAATATCATTATGTTCAAAATAATTATACAAAATAAACGTCTCCTTTTAAAATAAAAAATACGGTGAAGGGGATGGCATACCGCCTCAAATACAGTACTTCTATTCTGATTGAAAAGCAATTCGTATTGTAAATTTATGGACGAGAAATTTTCATGAGAAATATCGTGTGAGACAATTCTCTGTCTCGTCTAGCGTCTCGCCTTCCTAAATATTACCTTTCTCGTCTCGCGTCTTGCCTTGAAAAATTTTCTCTGTTTCGTCTCGCATGCTAAACAGGAACGCGACACGATGCGATATATCTCGTGTCCATTCCTAGTTGCAACTCTGCCGGATTAAAAGTGGCTAGAATCACAGCGAAAAATGGATAGAAATGGCTAAAAATTATTTCGAGCTGAGAGAAAAATAAATTACTAATAAACTATTTGCAATAACAAAACAAAATTTTGATTTTGCCTCGTTTTGAACGTGTCTTTAAAGGAATAAATTGTAACATCAAGTCAAGGTGCCCTATTGTGTTGTCGACATCCAGACAGTCGTCTGCGAAGTTTTGTTTCGCTGTCGCAGAATGTCTACGCTTTTAAAAAGACGTAGACCATCGTTTATACCATCATGTTTGCGCATGCGCATTATAAAATAAATTTAAATAACATTTAATGATGCAAATGGGGAACTACAGACACGGACAAGCGGAATGGACCTATGACTAACGACGTTTAAAATGGCTAGAAATGGCAGAAATAGCTTCAAACAGGAAGAATACGGCTTAATTCCTTAAGTTCTGATATTCTGATTGTCTGAGGTGGGTGATTGGATGGGATATTTCGGTGAAAGGTCTCGACATACAAAGTCAAATGTAAGTCATGTAATCGAAGAACCTTTCTGCGCTGTTATCTTTTGTCGCAAACATAGCCAGAAATTTTTCTGGAGAAGTTGTGAAAGGCAGCGGTGCACCCTGGCACCGAATTGTAAAAAAATTTTGAGGGAGCTCGAATGATTCGTTGGGACGTGGGGGGGGGCGGCGTTAAAAAATACTAACCAATAGTTTAATAGTTTCCATAGAATCAGGATTTTTGTAATTACGTTCCAAAATGTGCATTTTTCATTATAATCATTATATTAAAAAATTATTTTTACATTTCAGAAAACCTGCATAATTGTTTCAAGTATCCTATCTTAATTTCAAATTAAATAAATTTAAATGGAGCGCATACAAATGTATATAATTTAATAGACATGAAAGAAATCATGTGTTTTTCGCATTTTTTTTAAATTACATTGATTATCAACTCGGGGGATCTAGTCCGAGGGGAGTGCTCTCCGTGGGTGTTTTTCTAAGGGGTCCTAAACTATATTTACTCGAAGTTTCGGAGAAAATCGGGAATCTCCGGAAGGCTAGGTAGGCGGATGCGACCTGAATTTAAACCAGGCACCTTCCGTTTACTAGTTGAGAGCACTATGTGCTCGGCCACTGGTGGGGCACATCAAGTTTTTTAACTTAATTTTAAAAAAAGGAAGAGGTTCTATGTTACACGCGTATGATTTTTTAAAATAACTTTCACTTTCTTTGGTATAGTTTTGGATCAATATATTTATAAAAAAGTGTCAATTATCTTTTATTTCGCATTAGAAAATTTCACGATTGCAAAACTATAAAGTAACGAATCCGAGTATCCGGAAATAATCTTCAAGATGTTTCTTTATCCACTCATCTTGCTTAGCCCTAAAAACTAATAAAATTTTCTAACGGTCCCGCCACATTTCTGTCAATTCAACTCTGTTTAGACAGAAAGATTCGAAAATCGAGATTCAAAATAAACTCTAAATTTGCGCTTTCAGCTTAGATTTATCAAAAATTTTTTAATGGTTAATTTTTTTAAGTTTAAAAAGAGTCTTTTTTATACAAGCCCAGTAGTTGGAAAACTTTTTACTATGGATAATAATACTTTCATCGCGAAAAAGAGTTACCGATGTATCTAATCAGGGATTTATAAATACAGGGTGTGTCACAATTCTGTCCCGGGTTTGGAAGGCTTATAAATAATAATATATTGCCGATACGGCAACAAAGTTATCTTTACTGAAGAAAGGAACACTACAAGTTTTGTTTCACAAATCACGAGCTTCCTGTATCTCTAAATATATACATATAGAGTGTGTCACAATCCCCCCCTCCGGGTTTGGAATGCTTATAAAATATATTACCAATACAGCATCAAAGTGGACTTTACGGGGAAAAGAAACATTACACATTTTGTTTTCCACAAATAACCAGCTTCCTCGTCGTTGAATTGGTAGAGGCTCTATCGACGACAATCGCCTTCATCCGTGGCCACCACGCTCTCCAAACCATTAGTATGCGATTTTTTAAGGAGTTATATAATAAATCATGTGTTTGTGCCCCCTGTGCCTCATTTACGGCAAAGAATCACAACCGTATTCGCTACCATTGATCGCCACAAGTTAAAGCGAGTATGGGAGGGAAGAATTTGACTTTAGACTTGATAGCTGCCACATCACGAAAGGTTCACATATTGAACATTTATGAAAAAAAAAGCTTGTAACATTCTTTATTCAATAAAGTGAACTTTGTTGCTGTATTGGTAATATATTTTTAATAAGCTTTCCAAACTCGGGAGGGAATTGTGACACACTCTGAATATATGTCTGTTCTTCTGTCTATCCTCTGTAAAGTATTAAGATAAATTCTAATATTCTGCGGTTTCTTTAAAAAAACGAAAGGAAAATTAAAATTACAAATATTTAATTTCATTTAAAAAATAATTCCTTGTGTGGAGGTCTCTTCGCCCTCCTGCCCCCGCACTACGGGGTAACTTTCAAGTGTGTGTTCGGGGGTTTCGGAGGCTTACTGTATAACACTGCTAGGGGCGTAACCCTTGTGAGGAGCACTTTCCAAACATTGTGTTGAGGGGGCGCAAAATTCAAACCCTGCTAGAAGCAATCATGACACCTCAGCTACAATGCTGTTGCTCTTTCTTCTCAACCGAAAGCTGTTGACCACCTCAAGTTTGCGGTTTTCTTGACCCCTCCAGGAACAGAACAACCCTCTGCAATAAAGTCGCCCCCTGTCTCAAGGTCATCCTTTTATGGCTATTTTATCTGCTAATCATCTGCAAAGTCAAGAAATATTTCTTGCTACTTCTAATTCATTTGAGACGATTACTTCTCACAAAAGCCTTTAAGTACTTTGTGAAAAAGCTCCGTATCCACAGTCTTTTGTCTTATCGAAAAATAGTAGCACCACACTCTTTGAGTTTCAACCAATATAGAAAAAAAAAATATTTGACAGTAGAAAGATTGGAACGAAATTTTTGAGGGGACTGAAGCCCCCGCAAGCCTCATGGAGTCGACGACTGTGGCCGTACATATATAAACTTAAATTCGGCTTGATGGAAAAATATTAAAACTCATGCTAAAATTACCCGGGGAATGATATATCCCGATATCCTCAACCCCGGCTGCATGTGTTCTTACATCGTCGGTCTTCTGTCAAATGAATTTATATATTTAAAAGGGGACAATGTGATCATGCTTTCCTCATGCTCATGACTGAAAACTCATCGTGGTCAGGATGCACGAACTGCTTGTTGTACAAAATTTCTTCGGAAGACAATAAATCAAATAGTACAAATTGACATAGTTTCTATAAAACTAGGCGCAGAATTTGAATACGGCAGCTTTACGATTTCACATTAGTTCTGTCTCGGTATGTTGGAACATTCAATAATTAAGAATACAGTGTTCAAACGCTATACACTTCAAAGATTAATGTACAGACCGCAATGTATAAGAATACTTTTTTGTGACATGAAAAAACTGTGAATCCTACACTTACGAGAATCTAAACAGGTTGTAAAACGAAGACCTACAATATACATACTGCATTTGAACTTATACGAATGCACCATTTAGACACTAGTATACCTTAAATTATTTGTGTCTTAAATTATACTTATTTTCAGCTCAATCAAATGCACTGTTTAGGAGCTATCGTGTTTGCTTACGTACACAAATCCATCACCACAAAAACAACATAAATGAATTAATATCCGAAAGACACAAATAATTTAAGGTGTACTAGTGTATTACCCAAATGTATTATTGTAAGTATGGTAGACAGCCAAAGTGTACTGGTCCCGCGTTGGGGCATACTGCGTGGCAGTCGATCAAAGGATCTAGAGATTCAGGCGGTTTTATGTGCATGCAGATACAAAGTAAATACGCGTTAGAACCCCTTAAAATGGTCCTCCGCCCAAGTCCCCCTCTCCCGTGGGTAGATGCCCTTCGTGTAGACTTGCCATAACACAAAATACTGAAATACTCAATAGACGCTAGCGCACTTTCAGGAACTCCCGCCCAATGTATTAAATTCTTTTTGCAGCCTTGTATAAAACTACACATCCTGTACACGCGAAAATCAATATGGGTGGTCTATAATATATATACAAAATTTCAGCTCAATCAAATGCACTGTTTAGGAGCTATCGTGTTTGCTTACGTACACAAATCCATCACCGCAAAAACAACATAAATGAATTAATGCCCGAAAACGTGTAAATACATGAAAATCTTAAAAGTCGAATATTTTCATGATTAAAATACTTTCCATATATGTTCGGAAAGTAAAAATGCGATAGATTTAAAGATGAGGATCATTGACACATGAGAGAAATGACAAAATAGTATTCCGACAATCAGTCATCACATATGCGTAATAGCAATATATATTTTTTTTATCTTAGCAGTTTCATAGTTTTGCACCATTTTATTCTTTATTGAACCTTTAATTATAACCCTTTTGAGCAGTATGGCTAACGGAATGTATGGGTACATCCCCGCGCCACTGTAGCGTACGCAGACTTCCTTCAAGGGGAAGGGGAGGGAAGACATAATTTGCATGCACATTACGAAAGTACTATCTCTGCACTCAACATCATTTCCCCCCTTTCTTCAAAAAAGAAATGGTATGCAAATAACAAGAAAAAACATAAAAGTAATGGATGATTGGTACATAATTGGAGTTCATGAGATCAATGATGTTACATATGATGTTACATAACACGTAAAACAGTATGTCTTTTCAAATTTATTAACATTTCTGATAGCCCTAGGTCAGTGATTCCGGATTTCTTTCCATTATCTTGCGACAGTGCAGAGAGTAGTTTCTTTGGAAGGAGCTATGCATTAGAGTTGTGTATAAATAAACGTAATTTTCGCAAGGCATAAAAATCTAAATGCTTATGCGGTCGCATCGTGGCCAAGTGATTAAAACATTGAGTATGGTGGATTGCTAAACTATTAAAGTCCAGGCTTCCAGCCAACTGCGTCTATCTAAGGGTCTAAAGTTTTGGGCGATTTTTGCCAGATGTTACGCGAATATGCTTTGAATTTCTGAAAAAGACCTCGGCCAAGGCAACGCCCCCCCCGCTAAGCAGATACCCGTCTGTTAGATTTGCCTCAGCAAAATACTCACATACTCATTAATGCTAACACTGACTGATCTAAAAATTTCGGTGTTAGGAGGATACGTACCCCTAGCTAAGCCCTTAACTCACACTTCCTTTTAAAAAAAAATTAAATAGACCTACAATTTAACCTTTCCAGGGGCGGTGTCAACATCGGTATGTCACTTTTTTACATTTATTTAAAGTAAAGAAAGAACAACTACTAATTATTTTAACTTTTAAAATTATTAGGTCGGTGCATAATTATCAGGCGTTTTTCCCTTTCCCCATCGGCCGGAACAGTCCCAGCTTTCGCACCCTTCCAGTCTGCCAAAAGTGCCTGGTCGTCAAAATCCGATGGTCGACCTCGTCCTGGCTTATCTTCCAAGCTAATGTCACCAGACTTGAAACGGGCAAACCACCCTGAATCGAAAGCTGGGATTGTTTTGCCAAATGGAGAAAGAGGGAAACGCTTGATAATTATCTATATGCACCAATCTAATATTAATTAAAAGTTCTACTGTTTAACACACCTCCTATTGCTAACAGTTGACAGGACAGAGTTTAAAAGCGTTTTATGTTTTAAAAAAATATTTTTTTCTGTTGCATTGTATTGTGGCGAAATTACGCAAGAGCTATCTGCCAAAGAGAGGGGGTGCCTTGGTCGAAGGACATTTTAAAGTGTTCTAACGCGTATTCACGCTGTAACTGGAGAAAAGCGACCAAAACTCAACACTGTTAGATTGACAGCCGCAGAATAGGACAAAACGCTGGACATTCACACTTTAAGCAATTTTTTTTTAATATTGTAAAAAAGTGACATGCTGAAACTGACTGTGTCCACAAAAGGTTATCTTTTTATTAAAAAATAAAAGGAAATACAATCAAAGTACGAAAAATTATCTTTGACTCCCAATACTTCAATAAAATAATCTAGCTGAAGTAGCAGCTTTAAAAAAAATGAAAAAAAATCCTCTTCAATATACATTGTCAGCGATCCAGAGTGGGGGGGAGGGACACAGGAACACGTACCACCTGAAAATTACAGTGTAGAATATTGACTTCGTTTTTAAATTCAAGTGAATTTATTTACCAGAAATATGAGCCAAATGTTTTGTGCCACCTCCAGAATTTTTTCTGGATCCGCCACTGTCAGTATCTACCCTGTTCATTTTAAATTAAATTCAAAATGTGCAAGTTAAAGGGTTATTTGGGAGCGCCCCTTATTGTTGGGGGCCCAGGCAATTGTCCCGAATGCCATGCTTAAAATCAGTCCTTGCATGTATCCTGTGTTTTATGTACGGAACACGAGTCTAGGTGGTGAACCCACTCAATACTTTTACCTTTCATTCACCCTCCTCTCAGTCCGAAAAGCCGATGATTCGGATCAAAATTTTTAGGTTACTCGAACGGTTAGATGTTATACCGTATTTAAATATATTGGAACAATTTGTTATATTTTGTAACGGATCGTGTCAATATGAATGGCATTTCGTAATTGCCTTATAACGGTATGAAGATGTCGTTCTGTTCCTTTAACGTTATGGTCTCATACCGTATTTAAATTGTTATTGAACGAAAGGTTATATTCTAACTAATTGATACTCTATCGTTATCAAATAGTTATGTAAGTTTAACGTTATAGACTAAACGGTTAACATGATTAACCCAATGCATTCTGTTACTGTTCTTAGAGTTATTATGTATAGCACAGAAAAGAATAACGTTGTAATAAGTGTACGTCGAATATCGTTATTAAATATAACGTTATTCCCCGAGCAGTTTTGGGTCAAGTAACCGAATACTGATTTCTCAAATCATTAACGTTATTGATTAAAACGTTATTTCGTGAAGAACGATTTGAAAGTTACGGTATGAATAACGTTATTCGGCTTGTGAATAACGTTATGATTTGTAACAAATAACGAATTGGTTATAACGCGCATTACGTTAAGTTACGGATCCCTGCTTTAAAGTCAAGTCGCTTCGCATGCGCGAAATGAACTCGTCGCATTTTTAGACAAGCTCTCACGCTCAAAACTACAAGAATTTTGAATTTTTGTTGTCAATTCACTCCAATTAAAACCTATGAGGTATAATGATTCAAGTCTTATCACAAGGTAAGTTAAATTGCTTATTTAAGCTGTTTGAACATAAAATTTAAGGATTAACCCACCGAAGTTGTTGAATCATTTTTCGATCAAAAAACTTTTCATGAAGTTCCTTATGAGCCACGCTTAAAATTCACTAGAAAGGATTCTTTTCATTAAATTGTGAACTACTGAATTAAATTGAGCACATTTTATTAATGTACATTACTTACAGCATTAGCAAGTGTCTAGCCATTCTCGTTAACATTCCGAACTTTAAGGCAATTCGAATGAGCAGCTTGTCAATTTTTAATTCCCACTACAACTTTCTTCTGCAAAATTACTGACTACAGCCAATATAATACGTTTGAACTGTCGAGATTGCAACTGCCTAAGACCAAAACTCCTTAAAAATGAGATGCAACATTGAAGACATTTAAATAAATCGTACGTTCAGTTAGTCATTATAAATGTCATTCCACCCTACAGTCAATGAGCCATCGCCCTTTGATTAATTTATAGTTATTTTTTGGAAGTATTTCTAGGACTGTGGTATAGCCGTTGATAGAACCATCATTAGAAACATGGTTGGAACGTTGGCAACCAGTGAAGGAGCCCAACTCCCCATTTCTATTAATAGTTAAGGTAGTATATGTTTCGTAGGTAATTTGAGAATGTCAATTCTTATGGAATAAAAAAAAAAATTTAAAAATACTTAGGATTTTTTTGAAGTAAAGTTTTCATGAAACTTAAATTTGTTTAAGTTTTTCAATGAAATCTGAAAGAGTACTTCCCAGCACGAGATAGTGATGCTTTGTTCCAGTCATAATTAGCGTCCTGTACGAGAGAAATCGAAGTGCTCCGAATTCGTTACTTACACCCTCTCCTTTCATCTACAATACTCAATATTCAGGAGCCATTTGTACGTTAATGCACACACATTTCTTAAAATACTGTGACAACTATTACAGTTACATTCTATTTCAGGAAAGAGAAAGATTTATAGCACTCATGATAATCAGTTTTTAGAAATCTTTCTGGAAAGTTGAAAGTTCGATTGTTTGGCTACCTTCAATTTTATACTGTCAGCTCGTCTACGCACCGTGAAGAGTCAATTGCCCATCCCAAATCTTGCACGTGGTTCCAAAAGATTCGCAGAAGTAACGCATTTTTAGTAAGGTCACGATTGCCGGATAGTCTGTCCACCTGGAGAGTCATGTTGCTTTCCCATAGTATCCAGTCATTTTCAGAAGGATAAAAAGATTCCACTTGCTTCATTATCAAAGACGATTCACTAGATTCGCGTGTCAGTCGAACGAAAGTGTCAGTCGATGAAAGTGTCAGTCGAATAGTTTGGCTGCAGTTGAGAAGTCAACCTAAAAGAGAAGCTGCATTAAACAATCGTGGTATGTAACAGCCAATAAAGCATGATTTTTCAGTTTAAAAGTAAACATTCAACTTTTGCATCGCTCTTAAAAAGTTTGGAGATAAAACTTCAGACCTTTAATTTTGTAGCACTATGCTCAAATTTGCATAGAACTGCCCTGCACAAGGAACAGTCTTTCGGTGAACTCCTTTGGCTTCCATTTTGGCTAAGTCAATAGAGATAAGCTTAGTAAATTTTATCGTAAAAGCTGAAAAAAAAAATTTTACTTCAGATCTTTAAAAAAACACCTCGCTTTCAGTTTAACCTTCAAACTAATCATTTTGACCGACCCCCGTGGAAAAATTAAAGATTACATTTGAGATTATTTCCCAGCCAGCCACGATACATCGAATTAACGTCGCCGTCGACGTAGTTTCGACGTAATCATCGACGTTAAAAATCCTTGGATATGTCCACCTGTTTGCCCGTCGAGCGCTGAACTTCTCGACGGCGTATTACCCGCGAGGGGTGACCGTGAAAGATAACAATCTCGCTTAACTACGGCGTAAGAATGGAAAAGGGTGACCGCCAGGAAGAGAAAATCTCCGATATTGGTCGAACACTCGTCGCTATAACGGCAAAGGGAGACAGATTCTCGGAATCCGTTTATAAAATTCAGCTCATAGTGATTGATTTTACGTTATACCTTGTCGAATCGCTCCAACAGGGCAGAGAAAACCGGCTTATATTCGTCTAATAGAAGTCGTTCTTTAAAGACTTCGCAGAATTTGTCGAATTCTGCCCATTTATAAACGTAGTAATTTTGCCGCAATTCCAGACATTCAGAGAATAGACAAATACCATTTACATACGTCGTGAAGGTATGGAAATTCAAACTGTTCTGATCTTGTGAACTTTTGCCGTTTAAAAAGGAAACATTTTATATTTCTATATAATACATTTTAATATTAGTTTGTTAGCTAATAAAAAGTAATTTTTAATTAAATATGCAGAAATTACAAGTTTTAAATTAACTTCTAGTCGTTTAGATGAAGTTGTAAAATATACATTCATAAAAATTTGAACACAGAGAAAATACATTAAAGAAAAATATAATCTTGATTTTTTGAATTTAATTGATCAGTAACTTGCATAAATAGCTTATGTTCTATTTTACATTTTAAAGGGTTTACTTTTTTCCCCCGGTACATTTTATGAATTGTTTTTACTGTAGGTATATTTAATAAAGGGGGGGGGGGTACGCTGTTTAATTCAATGTTATAAACAATCTAAACATCTTCATATATTGGTGAAAGATGGTGAAAAAGTAACTTAAAAATTAAATAAAATATTAGTAAATTTAGTTAAGTAAGGAATACAGTTTAAAAAGCAATTTTACTAACAGTAAATATAATTTACTTATTTTATATAAAAAAGGTTACTTTTTAACCAATATATGAAAATATTTAGATAGTTTATAAGAGTAGATTAAATAATTTTTTGCACCCTTTTATTAAAAATACCTAATACAGCCAAAACGATTAATAAAATGTACCGGGGGAAAAAATGGAAACCCTTTAAAATGTAAATTAGTGACATAAGTTGTTCGTGCGAGTTACTTATCTGTTAAATTAAAAATCAAGATTATATTTTAACTTTATATATTTTTGTATATGTTCAAACTTTTATGAATATAAATTTTATAACTTTATCTAAACGATTAGAAGTTAATTTAAAACTTGTTATTTCTAATCATTTAATTCAAAATTGCTTTTCATTAGCTAACAACTAGTAGTATAATGTATTATATTTAGAAATATAAAGTGTTTCCTTTTAATCGGCATGTGCACCCGACAAGAAGTTTGAATTTCCATGCTTTCACGACGTATGTAAATATTGTGTGACTGACATATTCTCTAAATGTCTGGAATTCCGGCATAATTAGTACGTTTATAAACTGTCAGGATTCGATGAAATCGTCAAGGAACCACTTCTATTAGACGAATAAGCCTGCTTTTTTATCTCCATAGTTTATTATAGTTTTCCTGTAATAAAATATGAAGAAGTTTTCTATCTACAAATCCCCCCCCCCCTCTCACCCTCCCACGAGAAAAATTTTGTCTACTTCATTACACAAACAGTTTTTTATTTATCTCTCTTAATTCTTTGATTTGTTCAATTTTACTACTCCAAATAGGTTTAAATTACATACTAAATGCACACATATTAGTATACAATTTAAAAAGAAAAAAAAAACTTTGCATAAAGTGCTTTAATCTGTTTCATTGTAAGTTATGCCATAATGCAATAATAAGTTGACTTTTGTTATAGTAAGTTTACATTAAGTAAATTTGTGCTTATAATGAGAAAAAATATTTCATATGCTTAAGGTAAACAGTTGATTTTATGCCAATTCTACCTTTATATTTCACTCTATAATACAAATAAGAAGACTTATAATTAGCAATTAAAAAGAAAATGAATAAAAGAAACAAAGCACATAATTATTAGTTAAATAATTATTTAACTCATGGAAACTATGGAAATTTTACTGTTCTGTGTAGCGCAGCTGATCTCAGCCATTGACTACACGCTGGAGCGAGTTCTGCCCTTGCATAAAAAACTGCGAAGTACGAGCCACGCGAACCATGAACGAATACACACACAAAAAAGAAAAAAAAAGCATCTGTTTTCTGAGAAAACGGTTGGGGTGGACATGTCAAAGGTCGTGAGAAAGGACCCCGTAAATTCTGTCTCCCCTGCACTGTTTATTCGACGTTCAACTGACTATTAACTAAGCTGAAAAAATTTCTCGATGCTCCATCGCGTGTTTCTTCTTGGCTGGCTGGGGGGGGGGGGTGTCTCTCAGACCGCCAAAGCCATGAGCGGAAAATCGGCGATGTATTGACGGATCATAGACCTCCTGAGGGCGACCAACATTAACAGTCGAAGATAGCCGCCTCCCTGACCAAAATCGAATGGCTCTTTATGACGTCGACAACACAATGTATGTTTGATCTCTTTTAAACGCTATTTTTTGCTGTAATTTTTCATCGACCTATTTTCGACATTTCGACATCGGGAATACGTAATTTAAACGTGTGTGCGCTTGCTGGGTTTATCCTCCGCAGAAACATGCTGCATCGCCGCCGGATAAAAAGCAGCTAGGTCAGAAACTTTACAAATGTATGCTTTCGCGTGCTCACTTTACAGCAGTGTTGGGCAAATTTTAATTGTAAGGACAATTAAAGATTAACAATTGATTAATTGTTAATTGTGGCTGTAACAATTAAAAATTGATTAACTGTAATTATCAAAAATGGCAATTAACAGTTTTTTAATTGTTAATTGTAGTAGCAGCAATTAACAATTAATTAATTGTCAATCGTCATTTGCTACAGTTAACAATTAATTAATTTTCAATTGTTTTATGAATTTAAATAAAAACTAACAATTAAAATATGACTGGTGTGGATCTCTTCATTTTTAGCGACAAAAAGTAGGATATGTCCATTCTCGAGGTCCCATAAATCACTGCACTAAAATTCATTAAAGTCGGTTCAGAGGATAGGCGTGAAAGGTAACAGAGACAGGCTTAATAATATAGTTTGGATTGAAACGCATATTAATAAAAAGTAAGACTAATATTAATAATCATCAATAACTTAATTTAAACATGATTAGACAGGTAATGAATAACAGGTTTAATTTCTTATATAGATTGCATTTTAATAAGACTCTCTTTTCGAACATACTGTCGGACAATTTGTGGTTCTTCGGCAGATTTGTCATTGTCGCAAAAGAAAAAAGGCGTTCAACTGCAGCTGATGATGGTAAAGGTGTGTTGTATTTTATAAAAACGTTTTTTATCTCAGGATATCCAATGAGGAGTTACAAATCGTGACTTTCTTCTGCAAGTAAATGCGACATTAAAAGTTCTGCTTTAGTTATTGGTGCATCGGAGGAGCTTCGGCTTTTTTCTGTCGCTGAAAATGAGTTGGAGTCAGCGTCAAAATTTAAAAAATGCGTTCTTGGGTACTTTTTTTATTGCCACTGTTGCTATTACATATTCATTCGTTTGGAAATACTGGTTTTGAAAACTTTTAGAATTTTTGTACGATATGCAGGCTCTAAACAAGCTGACTATTTATTTTTAAATCTGGGGTATGATAATGCGGAAATAGTCACATTTTCCACTTCGAGTGCTGACATCAAACAGTTTTTCAAACCTTTTTTCGACACCCTATCTGTATGCCTTGATCAAATTGCGGCAAAAAGAAAATTTTTTTTCTTTTCAATTTTCAGTATTTTTAAATTAGCGCCAGAAGGCAGGGCAGAACTATTCCGTAGTATAGTCTCACTTGGCATAATGTTTAGGGCTTCTGCTACTGGCGCAATACACGTCAAATACTCATGTATGTAATCGAATTCGTTCACTTTGATAGCATTTTTATGTTCAATGACCTATATAAAAGCAAGACTTTTTTTTCTTTAATTTTGAAAATTTGCTGTATCGTATACAAACTATATATAAGTAAGTTAATTGTTAGTTTTAATTTTTTCATAGAATAATTTAAAAAGTTAATTGCAATTATTTTAATTGCGAATGATGATTAACATACATTAATCCAAATAATTTAATTGCAACCTGCAACTAAAAGTTTAATTGCAGTTAATTTAATTGTAATTAATTTAATCGTAATTACTATTTTAATCAACTAACGCGTCAATTAAAAAATTAATTGATTAACGCCCAACACTGCTTTACAGGAGTTAAGTTTGACATTGGAAGGGATCCGATCCAGAGAAAAAGTGTTAGTAAAACGAAAGAAAAAAAAATGGGCTGTTTATCGAGATATACATGCTGACGCTGTCCAAATTTTCAGGCAGCGTCAGCAGGTATGCCTCTTTCACCAGCTGAGGAGTCCAAAAAGATATCGATAGGACAGTCAAAAAGTCTGGATCATCACCCTAATGTCATGAAGCAACTGCAACTTTATTCAAACAACCGTAATGTTTCTAAGTTTTGATCCTACATAGCTCTATTTTGAGTGAAACAAAGCTTTACTTATGCTTCGGCATTTTAAACATCACGAAGGTATTTCAAAATATTACAACGACTCACCCATTCATTTTGACCGGGCTTCAATTTATTAGGCGAGCAGTCGATCGTGTACACTGAACACATCTAAACTGAGCGAATAGACATTTTGATACTTGTGAGGAGACTAGCTCAATCCCTCGATTTAAGAGTCATCTTTGAAAGAAGTCCGAGCTCTTATGATAATTAAAAGGAATACTAGTCGAGGCTAACAACTTCTGAATAACTGGAAAACTTGTACCCGCCCCCCCCCCTCTTGAAAATTTTGGTTCTCTTTTGTACGAACGGAAAATTAAGAATGCAGAGGCTGTCACCATCTTAAATATCTACAGGAAAATTACCATTCAGTTACGTTAATGATGACGGGCAAAAAATTAGAAGTTTTAATAATTTGAATGCGGATGTGACAAAAATGGCACTTAAATATAATTTGGGGCAGTACAAAAATAGCCTACCCAAATAATCATTTAGACCAGATATTTATCACTTACTTATAAACCGTATTTAAGCAGAGCCTTTTAACTTTTTACAGAATTATTGAAGTTTAATCGAGAAAAGGTTTCTAGAAGACTCACTCCTACAAAATAAACAGGGTTTTTTCCCTTGATTTGGGGGGGGGGCGTTAGACTTTGGACCCGAGACAGCTGCTCCGCTTGCCCTGGCTTTAATAGGGCTCTAGCTGTACCCATTACGTTGTGTAACGTATCGTCAAGTTTAATATTGAAATGCCAGAACAAAACCGTATATTTTAGATGAAAATGCATTCAGTTCAATTCAAAGAAATTCATTCAAAAACCCGACATTTAGGTTTTTACAAATATCGAATCTACCCATCAGTTTAAAAAGAAAGCCAATAATCCACTTAAATTAATTTCTGTATTTGTATACATAAAATAATCCCGCATTTTTAATGCCCGAACAGGCGGTCTCAATGGGATATTGGATCTATGTGTTTAAGGCGCTTTGACAAAGCACTTTCAATACTATTACAACTTTGAAACTCATTTAACCCTTTGCGGCGCAACCCTTTCCCAATGCTGAAAAAAGGGCTGTGCGGCGCAGCCAGCTGTCGTCAAAAAAGAGTCGATCTGTGGCACGCGATGAACGTTTCGATCGTCCACCCTCTTGCTGGTCGTTCATTCGAGCGATGGCAACGGCTGCCCTTTTTTCGGCATGGGGCAATCTATCCAGCTGTTCTCGCATTCTTCCATTTTTCAGCAGATGTCAGTGCTGTTAAAAATAACCGTGACCCTTTTTTTGACGGGAAATGACGTGCTCAAAAGTAAAGGATTCTCGTGGAGCTCTGTCACCCGCCACTATTTTTATAGAAAAATCTATTCTCCGTGACTGGCAACAGTCAAAACGTCAGAGTTGGGTGTTCCCAGAGCGGGAACACTGCGCGTTAAAGGGTTAAAGACTTACAGCTATCCTAAAACTGGACATGTATGCCTGTAACCAAAAGGTCAAGTGAGTAATTGAATGGGGGGGGGGAGTCAAAACCAAACTTACGGACCAAGACTGCTCCTGAAACTAAAATACCATAAATACAGTACCGTAATCGAGATTCCATCCCACGGAACCAATCGTATTTTTGGCGCCCTTTCCATTCTGGAAGCACAGCATCCGGCCTCCTCTTGCACCCTCTAGTTTCGGTCCTGCATATACTTTCTTTCAATTTTCAAAATCTACAGCTAAACAAGAGAGAGCAGAATGCATTATATTCTGTTACTTCAATTTGAATGCCGAATTAAAGCTGTCAATTAGAAGTTTTAGTATGCAAAATTAAAAACTAAATGAAAACTCTTTATGCATAATAATAGACAAGAAATTCTCTAAATTGTCAAAACTCAAAATAAAAATGAATGTTCTCACTTAAAGAATATTTTTGATTGTTCAAGCATGTTCATGGGTTTATTGCACCATCGCTCCCTGCCCAATGCTTCTGGATCTGTTTCCAATTCTGTACGCTCAAGTCTTCAACCCGTCATTTTAATGACTATAATGTCTACCCTGAAAAATACACTTTCAAGAGATGAATTTAACAGTGCAATCAAGAAGCAGAAACCAATTTATTCTTAAAATATTTTCATTTCATCAGATCTCATAACCGAGGAGAGAAAGTATCCTACCACATATTCTAGTCCATCTTTGATATTCGTTTGGTGCCCCATAATAAAATGTCCAGAAGCTCGGGGCCTCAGTAGTAGCAAAAAGGGTTTGTGGCCAGTGTTGGCCCATTGGGGAAAAAACTGATATTTAAGTCAAATATATTTAGGAAACTAAGAAAACATCCTTGCCTTGCTCGATCCAATTTTCAGGGCTTCACCATCTTGACCATAAAAATTCTGCGAAGGTCAACTGTCTAATACTGATACATGCACTACCACTACCCACTCATCTCATTCAATAGAAAATTTGTCATTTTTCGGATGTAAATTCCAGTTTTATTGTTGTGGGATTAAGGCCAATTATCTTCACGAGGGATCTAAGACTGTGGGTGGGGTGCCCTCCGTGAGGGTCTAAGGGGCCCTAACCCGTATTTACGCTAAGTTTCGGAGGAAAACCACGGGCTGTTAGGTCGGCGGACGCGTGTTTCGAACCCGGCACCTTCCGTCTTGCGCAGTGCATTATGCCACTGGTAGGGCGAATGCCAGTTTTAATAGAGTGGCCGCTAAATTAGCTTATCAATGTAAATTTCATGGCAATCTTCAATAATTTAATAACTTGTTAGAATGCAGGAATAGATTCAGACACGAGTACATCAACAATAATCGTTAAACTAGCCAACATGGGAAACCTGACTTTAGCGCAGATTTCTTATTCAAAAGGAATATTTTTAAATTAATGTTCGGATAAAGATCTTTAAAGCCGAAATCCACGTTCAATTCTTGCCTTCAGTGGAATTTTATCTGAAGTTTGAAAAGTGAAGGCAAGATTAATTAGGACTACTGTTTCAACTAACGTTTAGACTAGCAATAGTGTGCTCATTTGAGTATGAAATGCTTAGTCAAATTAACCATACGGTGACCAGTTTGTGAGGCAAGCACAGCAATATTAATTTTAAAAAATCAAGTTATTGATGTACAGCTCTAAAGCAAATTTAGATTGTTTTGGAAACAAAAAAGGAATTTAACTTAAACACATCAAGAACTAACTTTTCACCATTTAAATGTTTGAATACTTTAATTAAAAATTAGCCGCATTAATTGTAAGCCTTTTTTAGATGAAATCTTAGAGCGTGGAATTGGCAACAAATCGATTTTTATAGGGCCCAATGCCAACTCCACACTGAAAGTATTTCATCCTTTCTCAAACCATGCACTAACATAATTGGATGCTATTTAAAAATTTCATATCCTTAATGCTGAACAATTACGTAAATAGAATTCTCGTAACTTTGAACTGATGTTGTAACTGATCGCCAAAGGTTTATGTTGACGAGTGCGGTTAATTTCAAACTAAGTAAACTGAGAACGGAGCAGATTCATCTACTTTGTAGAGGAGATACACTTTCTGCACGTTGTTGTTGTTATGAAATGGCATCCATTGGTATGAAAAGTATGTTGCTATGAAAAGTATTTCATGCGCGCTGAAGCTGAAAATATTATTTTTTCGAGAAGGAAAAATATTCTTCACACGCAAATCACACGAAATTCATGCACACGCAAAAAACTGCAACGTAGGTACAGAATTTTTCAAAGGTAATCATTTTTTTGTAGTTTTTGTTTTAGTCAATTCAAAAATGCACATTTTTAGAAATGAGATTGAAGTTGATTTAAACCGTGTTAGCGAAATTTGAACTTATCTTGCTAAATATTTTTGAAAAGCATACAAATTTAAGTTGAAATTTCTAAATTTTGATCTGTGCACTTCAATGATGGCCATTCTTGCTTTTAAAACTCTGCTGATTTTATATTCAGTATGTACTAAAAACTCTCCTGGACAAAAATAACAACAGAGGCAAATTATAAACAAACACATCTCCTAGGAGACGAAACTAAATAAACTGAAATTGTTCTTAAAACCAAAAGAAATTGAGAGCACTGAACAAACGCATTCCAGTTTTCTCAAGAAAACTCGTGCAACAAGTGTGTCATTTACGATTGCACCCGTTTTTTGTGCGGAGATGTGACTAGTGATTGCACACTAGGCAATATCTCCATTATTTCAAGTTCATCAAAGCACGGATCATGGGTACCTGCGAGTTGGATGTTAAGAATCTTTCCTACTCCACGTCAATAGCCTAAGCGTACGGTCATGGGTTCGATTCTCACTCATACTCGAAGGATGTTTAAATTTCTTTTCTATGTGCTAGTAAAAACTTACTCGACAAAATCTTACTCGTCCACTATAATCGACAAGAATTTATAAGCGGATTCTGAAAGTGAGCACGCGAGTCCGAAAATAAAGGGCCTTGTTCGTAAACAAAAACTCGTTTCAGTTTATAAACTGTTGGAATCTAGAAAAAGTTTATTTTGTACACTCAGTTTCCAAAGACTTCCCAAACGATTTCAGTTTATTGAGTTTCGTTTCCTGGTGTATAGTGTAAACAAACAAGGCATCCTCAAAAATAAAAAATAGAAAACATTTTCGAATTAACTAAAATAAAAAATACAAGAAAGTATAACTTTTGGAAAATTCTATACCTCCGGTCCGATGCAGTTATTGTGTTCATATGCCTTCTTATTTGCATGTTCATATATCTTCTTATGCCCCACCAGTGGTTTAGCGCATAGCGCTCTGAACTGGGAGGTGGAAGGTGCCTGATTTAAAACCAGGTCGCGTCCGCCGACCTGACTGATAGGAGTTTTTCGTGGTTTTCTAAGAATCAGCTTAAATACGGATCAGAACCTCTTAGAAAGTCTCCCACGGAGGGCACCTCCTCTTGTGATGCCCATTTGACGTGGATTTATGAGTGGGTTATACGGACCCAGCATACAAATCCGAAATACAGGTTACAAAACAAAAATATCCTCTTATCCGGATGATAACTTTGACAGCCTCAGCAAATGTGCAAAACGCATGTGCTTCGAACGCTATCATGACATTTAACTAAGTAAACCGGACTCGGTTTACTTAGTATGAAACTAAATGCACTGAGTTTTGTTTTCGAATGGCTCAATTTCTAAACTAAATAAACCCAGTTTCCTTTCCGAACGGTTTGCACGAAAATTCGCTGCATGAGATTAAGTGGTTTGTCGTTTACGAATGGACCCATTGTTCCAAATACAACAACATGGATCCTAGTTATCTTGGAATGCGGCTCGGTTTCTGTAATTGCTAAAGAACCATTCTACAGCTTTGCGGATCCGGGTTCGATTCCCAGCATGGGCTTGGATGTCATTTTGTGCTTCCTTTTATAAGGGGCAATTCTGGGCCACCTATTGGTGCCTCCACTGTAGCTTATTTAAAACATTTATTTTCGGATTCGTGTGCTTCTTTCCAAGGGCCGTTTATGAATCCTCGTTGAGAAAAAAAGGTCAGCGCAATGAAAGTGCTAGGTGGGTCTCAAAAAATTTTTCTTTATGTGCCGGAGCATCACCCGTGGATCATCTCAACATTATGTAAAATAAAATTTCTTGGGCACTTTAGCAATGACTTTATGTGTAGGTGACACTCTATGATAACATTTCTTTAAAAATCACTCCTGGACACACAGCGTCATCTATTACAAAAATTTAAATTAGGGTTTTTAAGTTTGGCATACCTATAATCATTTTAATTTCCTATGGGGGCATTGAAAGTGGCCGCATTCGCAAACGCCAAACGAGTTACACTAGTGCAATGAGTTTCTATGTAAAATGTTCGTGAAGAGCTCTTTCACCTACGTCATTATCACTACGTCACACCTTAGCAACCAAATTTTTTTGGTCAAACATTCATTCATTTGAGAATGGTCATTGGAAGAAAACGTGGCTTTGTATCCCTAAATATCCGAGTTGACCTAAAAAAAATTTCAGTGACGTCACGTGAAAATACTCTAGGAAACTGAGGTGCATTCAGGTTATAAGCTAAAGCGTTCGTGTACAAAACTCAGTGCGGTTAGTTTCAAACGAAGTAATCTGAGCACGGAGTAGGTTCATCCAATTGTTGAGAAGATACACTTGCTGCACGTTGTTTTTGTTTCGAAATGGTGTCCGTTGTTATGGAAAATTATGTTGTTATGAAAAGTATTTTACGTTTTCTGAAGCTGCAAATTATTTTATATTATTTTTTCGAGAAGGAAATTCATGCATATGTTAGAAACTGCAACGTAGGTACATAATTTTTCAAAGGTAATCATTTTCTTGTATTTTTCATTTTAGTATATTCAAAAATGCATATTTTAGTGTTGAGATTGAAGTTGATTGAAACCGTTATGAGCGAAATATGAACTTCTCTTTCTAAATACTTTTCAAAAAATGCAAGTTTCAGTTGAAATTTCTAAATTTTGATCAGTGCGCTTCAATGATGGCCATTCTTTCTTTTAAATCCTGTTGATCTTATACTGAGTATGTACTAAAAACTCCTCCAGAAAAATAACAACTTACGCAAAATGTAAACAAGCACATCTCCTAGGCGACGAAACTGAATAAACTAAAGTTGTTCGTAAATGCAAAAGATACTGGTTGCACTGAATAAACGCACTCCAGTTTTCTTACGAAAACTCGTGTAACAAGTTTGTCGTTTACGAATGCACCCAGTGTTACTGAAACATATCACAAAAGTTCCCCCCCCCGTCCAATCTTCAAGGAAAATCGCGATCCATGGGGGTAGATAAATGGTAGTGGGCGGATAAACGGTAAAAATCGGAAAAATGTACCGTTGAAACGCTCATTCTGTCTTCAAAAGAAGGTGGATTCATACTGGCCGCGTAAACGCCAAACGAGTTAAACTCGGGCAACGAGTTTCCATCTAAAGTGTTCGTAAAGGAAGCTGAGTGCATTCAGTTTATAAACTAGAGCGTTCGTATACAAAACTGGGTGCGATTAGTTTCAAACTAAGTAAACTGAGCACGCGGATCAGGTTCATTCAGCTGTTGAAAAGATACGCTTGCTGCACGTTGTTGCTGTTTTCAAATGGCGTCCGGTGTTATGGTAAACTTTGTTGTCATGAAAAGTATTTTACGTTTGCTGAAGCTGTAAATATTATTTTTTCGAGGAGGAAATTCATGCATACGTTAGAAATTGCTACGAAGGTACATAATTTTTCAAAAGGTAATCATTATCTTGTATTTTTCATATCAGTAAATTCAAAAATGCATATTTTGGTGTTGAGACTAAAGTTGTTTTAAAGCGTTATTAGCGATACTTGAACTGCTCTTGCTAAACACTTTTGAAAAAATTAAGTTTAAGTTGAAATTTCTAAATTTTGATCCGTGCATTTCAATTATGGCCACTTTTTCTTCTTAAAATACTGTTGATTTTATATTGAGTATGTACTAAAAACTCTCCTCAGCAAAAATAACGCATTCGCGAACTGTAAATAAACAGGCCGCCTAGGCGACAAAACTAAATAAAATGAAATTGTTCGTTAAGTCAAAAGAAGCTGATAGCCACTGTTATCACCAGGCGGGGCCGTCGCTAAGCAACGGGCCTGCTCATGAGTTGCCACCGCTAAAACTGTGTTAATCATTGAGGCCTGTTTACCCCATTCGCAGTGTTCTATTTTATTATTCTAAGTATTCTAAATATTACATTATTTTAAAATAATTTTTTTATGGTTTTGTCGTACTAAAGAACTTTAGATGTAGGTAATCGTTTTGTGATTCTTGCGCCGTTTTCTTTCATCAAAATTTATCATAAAATTCGAACATTTTGCTCTGAATGTAAAGGCAAGTGAACACTTTTATAATTTATTTAGAAGCTCTAAAAATATGTATGTAAATCATGTTTAGTGAATAATTATTCATGTGTTATTTATAAATAAATTATTTTAATCAGAAATCGTATTACTTGTGTAGTTTATTCTTGTAAATAAGCATGACGTTGTGATACTAGTTAGACAATTTAATTTTGCCAGTTGAAAATGTTATTTATCATTTATATTATGTGATATCATTTATATTATGCCTTGATTATGTGATTCAGACTTACATTTGGTACAGTGCGGAAATACAGTAAATTATAAATTATTGATTTTTGCCCGTTTATATAGAAACTTCAAATGTAGTTAATATTTTGTACAAGCGTTCATTATGCTTGCTCAATTCCAAAGTTCGATTGAGAAAGCGACAAAAGAATAACATATAATACATGAAATGTCTTTATTAAAGAATAATTAATTCAGGGATCGCGCTATAGAGCGTATTTTATCAATTTTCTCCAATATACAGGATATCCCGAAAACACTGAAATGCGCTTTAATACATCATTTGTTAAAGATTAATGTTAAATTGTTTAAAATAACGTAGGAAATACGATTACGTTAATGAAATATTCATTATAAAAATGTCTTTCTGTTTTGTGTATTTAGTTATTTTAAAGTATATTAAATATCCACTTGTGAAACTAAAATAAGCAATCGTGAATCATGAGAGTAAGCGCTACTTTGTTTTTCCTTCAAATTATATGCATCTATTTTCTTAATGTCAATATGTATCATAGCAAACAAATTAATAATGAGTTCGTACTTGAATTAGTAAGACAATTACTACTTAAAACTACATTAAATAACGTTTGAAAGCACTGGGAAGCTTAAGAAATGCCTGATGTATACGTGAAGACTCGAGCATCCGAGCCTCTTTGGATGACTCATCAAAATACACACGCAGGCCCGTTGCTAATTGCGAAGGCCCCGCACCAGGCCCGGACACATATTAACAATCTTTACATTCATTCGGAACCTTAAAGCTGGTTCGGAACACACAACCCAGAATGGAGATCGCTGATTGGTTAGCTCACTGACGTCATGCCTGCCCACCAAATTTCAAATCTGAGGAGTTTGTACGGCAAAAAACTTATGAATTAAAATGATTAAGTATCATGAGATGAAATACCAGCGAAATAAACATGTAGGTAGCTTGAAGTAGTTTTAGATCATAGGCTCCCAACCTTTTTTGAACTGGTGCCCCCTTTTCTAGTGAATATTTCAATACCGCCCCCCCCTCCCACTCCAGAGAAATAAGAGCGTACATAATGCATGGTGAAAACAAGAATTAAATTAAAAAAATTACTAATAGATAGAATATCGTTGGAATTGAAACTCTACTGAATTTCTTCTTCATTTAAAAAGGAGGAATAAAGTTTAGGTTTTAGAGAGGTATCTCTTTCTCTCAACAGCGAAGTCTCATATCGAAATATGTGAATTTTCGCACACGTGATAGAAATGAATTATCAGAGTGATTTTTAAGTCTTTCTTAGACTATATTTGGTTAATCTTCCCACGCCCCTCCGTGCCATATCAACGCCCCCTAATTTTCTCTGGGTCTTTTACCGCCCCCCTGAAAGCCTCAAACGCCCACAAGGGGGCGTTATCGCCCACGTTGGGAACCTATGTTTTAGATGATACGCAATACAAGAATAGACGAATTAAATTACGAGTACATTACAAATCTTATTTTAAACCTTATTTTCCACTGGTGCTGTCATCTGTTATTTATGAATAGACTTGTTGACACGTGATATGACACGTTACGTACACTTTTTATACACGATTTTTCAGAAAATAAAAAAAAATTCGCTAAGCTGTTTTCAATGCGTGTCTATAATTATAAGGTTTAATTTAATTAAAATTATTATAAACTGAAATGATTCGCTTAATACAATTATTCAATATTTATTTAGAAGAATTTTTTTTCATAAAAATAAAAGAAAATATTTTTTGAAAAATTATGAATATCATTTCTTGAATAACGGTATGTACTCTAAATATTAATAACTGATTTAAGTTACTACTCGATGAATGAGATTTAATTAATTAATAAAAAAGGAATTTAAATAATTCATTGCATTTTTTGTTTGCAGTTATGTAGTTGTAGTGTGGATATTTTAAAAAATTTACAAATTGAAAAACATCTAACCACTGTGTTTGTATTAAGTATAATGTTGGATTTCAAGTATATTTCACTGATTGAATTATTTTAATTTACGTTGCGATTTTTTAAAAATTTACATTCAGGTTTTTTGTTTGTGATTTTTATTTAATGAGGTTCTTAATATAATTTCATATATTCCAGGATGTTTTTGGTTTTTTTTCTTGAATTTGACGATATGTATTTCAATTCTTTACTTTTGAATCACTTTTGAAAATGGTATCTGCCTTCAGCAATAAATGAAAAAAAAAGCATTAAAGCTTAAATGCTTTTTAATAAAATCGTAATCCATGATTCAAAAATAAAGAATTAAAATACATACCCTCAAGAATTCAAGGGGGAAAAAATGGAGTATATGAAATTACGTTAAGAACCTCATTAAATAAAAACCACAAACAAAAAACCTGAATATAATTTTTTTTTAATTGCAATGTAAATTAAAATAATTCAATCAGTGAAATATACTTGAAATTTAATATTATAACTAATACACACACAGTGGTTAAATGTTTTTTTAAATTGTAAAATTTTTAAAATATCCACACTACAACTAAATAACAGCAGAGAAAAAATGCAATGAATTATTTAAATTCTTTTTTTATTAATTAATTAAATCTCATGCATCGAGTTGTAAGTTGTCATTTATTAATATTTAGAGTACTTACCACTATTCAAGAAATGATATTCATAATTTTTCAAAAAATATTTTCTTTTACATTTATTGAAAAAACAATCTACTAAATAAATATTGAATAATTATATTATGCGAATCCTTTCAGTTTATAATAATTTTAATTAAATTAAACCTTAAAATTATAGACACACATTGAAAACAGCCTAGCTAATTTTTTTTATTTTCTGAAAAATCGTCTGTAAAAAGTCTTCTTAACGTATCATATAAGTCTTTTATAAATAACAGATTGCAGCACCAGTGGAAAATAAGGTTTAAAATAAGATTCGTAATGTACTCGTAATTTAAATGGTATATTCTTTTATTGCGTATCATCTAAAACTACTTCAAGTTACTTACATGTTTATTTTGCTTGTATTTCATCTCATGATAATAAATCATTTTAATTCATAAGTTTTTTGCCATACAGACTCCCTAGTTTTGAAATTTGGTGGGCAGGCATGACGTCAGTGAGCTAACCAATCAGCGATCTCCATTCCGGGTTGTGTGTTCCGAACCAGCTTTAAAGTTCCGAATGAATGTAAGGATTGTTAATAATGCGGCCCGGACTGGCCATGTCGGCTGGTCGGCGATTGCCGGAAAGCCCCCGGCTCAAGGGCCCCCCAAAATGGATATACTACATTTATAATTAAAATAATTTGGCATATATAGAGAGGGTAATTGGATTTCCTTCCCAGTTAATCTTACGTTTTACGTAGTGGCGTAGAGAAGGACCCAGGAACCCCGGTGGCTCGAGGGAACACCGCGGAGTCGGGGCCCCAAAAGCTTTAAAATAGTTAAATGTGGTTTTTAGGCACGTAAGATCATTTCCAAATATTACATATTCTAATCGTCTAACATCTATTCCCTCTAAATTCCTCAGTAAGGCGCCCTTTTCAATATCTAGCAGAGGCCCCAAATGAGCCAGTCCGGGCCTGCTGGAGGATTTTTTTTTTTTTTTTGGTCAGTTAACTTACGTCGTGGCATAGTAAGATATAGAAACCCTCTTTATTTATGCTGTTTGAAAAGTGTCGACAGTAAAATGAAAAGTGATACACCGTCGATTTCTCACGTAGACAAGTCTTGTCCGAAAAATAAAGTAGGATAAAAAAAACAACGTACCAGGAAAAAACCACATAAAATGCAAGAATATAGATTGGAAACTAAAAAAAACCTACACACCAGTCCTTAAAAAAAACCATACTGAAAAGTGATACGGCGCGTAGACAAATCGTGTCTACACCAAAAACCGTGATCGAACGAAATAGCACTCAAGTGCTAACATACTTTAAGATGAAAAATGAAACAAAGAAGAAAGATGATGGCCTTCGTCATTCTGCAGAAAAAGTCTGCGTTCTCTTCGTGACTGCAGCTGGTGATTATGGGGATGCTTCGTTGATGATTCACAATACCTTAATATTTGTTTATGGTAGATCATTAAATGATTTTTTAATATACTACTGCTAATTATTATATCTGCAGCTTTTTAACATCATATACGGCATAACATGAAACATGGTGCGATATTGGATAATTTAGCAAAATGTTTTGCGAGTAAATTGTTCAATATACTTTATTTCTTTTTTACACTTGGATACAAAAAAAAATCCAGGCAAGCACGATTACCCCTGTAATAGTCAATGGTTAATGCATTGCTGTTATACTGCTGTCTGCTTACTTTCTGTGAACGCAAATAAATGTACACATAAATAATATCGATCCATCAATTAATTACATATTTATGCAGATTTTACTTTCAATTTTTACTAAAGCCTTTGCACCTGAAGACAATAACTCGAATTGTACATTAATCAAAACAATTGTAGCCATGAGTGAACTTGTCAATGTCTAATTTTAATTGTTATAAGAAGCTTTTTTACCCATACACATCATCAGCGTCATAATAAATACACCACAATAGGAAATAGCGCAGTAATCTGGCGCCTAATCATATCTTTTGTGATCCAAATAGTATGCACAGTCCCGGGTTTCTCCTGTAGAATTTTTTTTTTTTTTTAAATGTAGAGGGGTCACTCGACTGACAGGAAACAGCAAATGAAAAATCTTGTCCAAACTTTTCTGCATTCATTAATAGCCAAATAATAGCATTGGGAACAGAAAAGCCAAATAGAGTGTAACCTCGATATTTCAAAATCCTTGATATCTCGAATAAATCAGCTTTCCCTTACAAACTGGCTTCCTTTTATTTTACCTCATAATCTCGAAAACTCCAGATTTTTCGGTGTCCCTTCGACTTCGAGATATCGAGGTTATACTATACTTTAATTGAAAGGTAGAAAGAGAGGGTCAGAGAAATGCATATTTGCAAAAAAACACATATTTTGCTGTCATCTTACATTCATATAATATAACAAACTTTGAGTACGTCCTTTGAGTCCCGGCCAAGTCTGGATTTTCTGACCGCCCTTCCACGGTTTATTACGTTATTCTTTTTATGATCCTAGAAAAAAATCATACTTGTCTCGATCCGAAAGAGAAGAAAGTGATAGTAGAAAAATATATAAAAATAATAAGATTCTGAAGTTAGAGTCCAAAATACGTTTTTTGCCTCCAACTGAAACATACTTTTACCAAGTGAAGAATGGGATTTTGCCAACTGGGATATATTTTTGGGAAGGGATCCCCCCCCCTCTCCCCTCCCTTAGTGACGTCCTCTGATTGCAAAAGAAGGAAAATTACATTACAAAATTAAAGATAGGTTCGTATATTTGGAAGAGACATGTTGACCAGATTACATCCGTAGGTCCAGACATTTCGACGAAAGTCAGAAGAACCAAGTGTGTGAAGTTCCAGAGGAAAATATAGCTACTGACAATAAATCACTTCCAACATGAAACATGTCCTGTGCAAGCAAAGAGTTCTTTCCACTACGACTACCGAGCATGGACATTATAACTTCACCAAGAAAACTGACCTTCCACGGTGACTACGACCCTGCACATTCCAATTTCAACGCGACATATCCTGCAGTTTCAGAATCCAGGCCTCCCAATATTCCAGATCTAGAACTCATTGACCTGAGAGCAACAGACGTTCCTGATGCCGTCCAGTATAAAATCGCTGATGTTTATCCTCAAGCTCTCCCAAATAATCAAACTGTTGTTTCTTCAGAGGTACGCCCGATCACTGAGAAAAAGGAGGTCACGGACAGACTAATGACTCGTAAAGATATTGGGGGAGAAGAAACTGGGATGTTACTGTAATGCATAGATTGGCAAGCACCACACTCATAAGTTAAGTATTCTAATCAAGGAGCTTCTGATGTCTGATGTCGAGACTATTGTTAGTCTGGTTTTGTAGCTATGTGTATGTCAAACATAAATGTACGTTC
>JAWZYV010013744.1:0-103879 GCA_038373885.1 Cheiracanthium punctorium | reverse complement strand
AACAAGCTTACATTTTCGCTTAGAAAACTTTTAAAGTAAGTTTATAAAAATTAGTTTCTTACAGCTTAGCAAATTTTGAAATTAAAAGGTCATGGAAATAAAAGGTAAGTGAAAATAGCATTTTTCACTAATAATTTCTAAGCCAAATTAAAAAGTAAGTGAAATAAATAAGTGTGTTACACAAAGTTCACAATTTTCAAATAGTAAGTTCTCTTAGATAACAGTAGTTTAAAATTGACACCAATTTGTTTTTCTAATAATAATTGTAACTGATTTAAAAAGCTGCATTTTGGCATCAGGTATGATCTGGAGAAACGCTATCTCAAGCAGGGTGAATCTAAATACTGCGTGTGTTCCAAAATGTTAGCACCCAATATTTTGAGAATGGAAAATAATTCAAATGCATATTATAGTAATGACAGTTAGGTTCAGCTTGGGTATTTGCCACCTGTACAAATATTTGGTGAGGTTAATTATGCCATTATAGCAAGTACAGTTTGGATATTTACGCATGCGGCCAGATGATATATTTCGCGATGCTAAATAAACCAATGTGCAAAGGATTATGTACATGAATGTATGGATAACTGTTTTCACAGAAAAATTTCGCGAACAATGATTATCGGTTGCGAGCATGTGTATATTGCTAAAAAGTGAAACGTCGCCATTAATAGCAAGATATAATAGCTGTTCTGCAGTTTTTATCAAATAAAACAAATAAAGCACTGTTTTCTTAGACATAATTATTAACTATATGTATATGTAAGCCGCCAAATTATGAAAAATCGCTGTGGATGGCAAATATGCAAGTTGTTCCATAGGTTTTACACAATCAAAAATAGTGTAAAGTTGTTCCAAGGAACATGCAAGAACCCAGGAATGTGTAGCTCGATAAAATTCTATCAGATCCAATCTTTGGGTTTTGTCAATTATGCCTCTTTTACAAGTAAGCCTTATTAGGGATCAAATGCCTTATATGAAATGCGAGCATAGCGAGTCTAGGGGCTTTGGCCCCTACTTAAATAAAACAAAACAGATCAGTGCAGCAGTGATTGAAATCATCTGACAATTGTTTTTGGCAAATTATGTCTCAACACCTCATGCAGAGAAACTGATCTAGTTATAATCTGTCATTTTGATTTTTACTTCCAAATGCCTTTTTATAACTCACTTTTATTTATACTTTATTTAATCTGCAAAGCATTTATGTTGTATATAAGGGTGTAAATATTTCGCCTAGCCGAAACTACTGAAGCAAAGCATGAAATTTAGCATGAATATGAGGTTTGTAACATATGTGTTTGATAAGAGGATTTTCCAAAATTTGTATCTGATAACTGTAAATTATTAAGTTAGTTAGAATATTTGCTAATTAGTTAAATTAAAAACTTATACTTTTCATTTTTTCATTAACTTAACGATATATGACAAGAGATGCAAGATTTCAAACATATCATCAACTAATGAATAATTTAGTGTATGTATAAAGTGAATTAACAAAGAAAATATTCAAACAACAAAATAGTTTTCATATAGTTTTTTTTAATTAACAACAAAACAGCCAAACATTTTCTACAAACATAATTCTGTTTAAATGATAGCCTAGTTTTAAAAATGAGGAACATGTGGATGTATAACTGGAATACACAAATAGAAAAATCACCATCCCAGTTGAAAACAAAGAATAAATAAAATATGTGACACACCGATTTAAAATGCACACTATACAAAACATCAAAATAAAAAAAAATCTATATTCAAAATAAAATCTAGTGATTAGAAATTAAGATTTATGGCAACATAACATATTCAATACACAAAAGCCTGGCAACAAAATGCCTCATAACTAAATAAAAAAAATTACACCCAAAAAATAAATAAATGCTTTTGCATAAACAAATGTAAGTTTTTTAAAGAGTTAAGTGATAAACTACAAAAGAAAAATTTATAATTTGCACTTAAAATATATAAACAGGCACTTTGATTTATATGAGGAGCAAAATTTTATTCTGAGCATTTCTTTAAAATTATTGCTTAATATTCTTATTCTAAAAATTGTAAAAAAAAAAAAAAAAAGACATTTTTATTACAATTAATTAGACAAAAAAACATTTTAGAAATAACACACATTGTTGCATGGTTTAAAAATTTATTCTCTTTAGACAAAAGATTGAACAAAAGCAACTTGATAATAAAACACTACTGTGCAAATTTATTTGAAGACTAGCAGATCTAAATCATTAATGAAATTAATTAAAACAGCCTTAAAAAATTACTGAAGAGATATTTCAAAAATCTTTATGGTTAAAATATGATTCATTAGTTTAGGGCAAAGCACAAAATGCACAAATGAACATTAATCGAAATGTTAATACTCCTGATATACTGAAAGACAAAAATCTAATTATTCAAACCTTACTTATCCGTGCTACTAAAAGCTTTCTGCAGGCTTGCTTTTCGAATTACATTGAATAACTGAAGTTTTACTTTACTTTACATTTTGAAAATTAGTATAGACAGTCCTGGATAAAAAGCAAACCCTAAAGCCACAGTTTTTATTTAAAAATACAAATTTATATACTAAGTTCTCTCAGTGGTCCTCAATAAATTATTTCTGAAACTTCTTATTTAGTCAATTTTCCTTCAAGTTTGGAACAAACAACCCTAGTTAAAACCAATAAACAATAATGGTTGATAAAACTTAAGAGATCCTGATACCCCCCCCCCAAAAAAAAAAAGGATTCTGTTAATTTTCTCACATCACTCCCCCCCCCCCCCCAAATTGAACATACACGAACTATATTCTCATTGCACAGTTATAAAGAACATTCTAAGAAACTGTATCAGAGATGCCAACATTGTAAAGATGACATCAGGAGAAAAGTGATTAAATTTCAGGAGTTTTTGACATCTTTCAGGAGTCAAATTACGTACATTTCAGGAGTCGTTTTTTAATTTTTTCCCCAGCTACATATTAAAAGTATTGTTTGATTTTTCATTCTAATGCATTATTATCGCTGTTTGGAATATTTCGGAAGAAATTTTTGATTCCGAGTCTTCTTCGGACGATCATTTTTATCCATCTTAAATACGTATCACAATAAAAATATAAGGATAATTGAATCAAAAAAGAGCTTTCAAGTCAGACAAATCGACGTGAATCTTAAAAATAAATACTCGTGCTCACACACGAGGGATGCACGATCTGCTTATTATACTCAGTTAAAGTTGTAGTTAAAAACTAGATTAGACTACGAAATAATTAATTGCAGTTGACAGACAGGGTGAAAATAGGAACGCAGCTGACGTCATCAACTCTATGGTCTACTACGTTTTTATTCACTGATAACACTTTATGTTTAAGGTGGAGTCTCCCATTTAGCAGTGATGCTTTAACAGGCTGCTTTTTGATTCGATGATTATTGCTTACGTTTCTAGGATGAAACGGAGATATATATACGAGAAGCAAAGGAAAGAAATATTGTTTACAACTTGCATCGGACACAAGTCAAAGTTTAGGATTGGGGGAATTTTCATTTTTTAACTTCGTACGAGCAGATTTCCGTATTTTTTAATCGATTTCCGTACTACTATATTTTACACTGCATTTCTGGAGTAATTCCGGAGATGTTGGCATCTCTGCTATATGTTTATCAATGCATTAAAAAAAAAAAAGGTAATTAAATACAGCAATTTCTTGCCATTTAAGTTAGTAAGACTTCGAAAAAAAACTCATCATTCACATAATTTGACTATAATGTTACCAGTCTTTCATGTCATTAATTTTATCGATGTGGTTCAGTTAATTCTTTATAAAATACAATACAAAAATCTAAGTCCATTGCTTACATGGTTATTTCACTTCAATGAATCAGTTTTATCAAAATGCCTATTTCCTGAGCTGACCATAAATGCCTCTACTCATAATGTGTTAACCAAGAATAAACACCATTTTACAAGAAAAATTCAGTGGAACCTGCTTAAGAAGTTTTCCAAGGGATTAGGGATTAAAGCAGAAAACTTTAATAGATATAAATGGGAAACTATATTTATGCATATTAACTTGAATTTAGGCATATTTTACTTAAGAACAAGAACTGTTGTATAACAGATTATTCTGAATTTTTAAGTAACAACTTTCAATAAAAAATTAAACAGGATACATGCATGAATAGAACACTAAATGACTTCACCTGATCATAAGGGATAAGAAAGCTAATATTTTGAAGAGAGAAAGTATTTTATACATAACGGAACATAAGAATGAATCAAAAATATTGGATGCATTCAAATATGAAAAGACCGCTTAATCTATAAATTTTTTTAATAAGGGAAATTACAGCATTTATTTTTTAATCCCACTGCTGCAGAGACAAAAGAGATATCTGTCAGCTAATTTTTTTTTATTCAGAAATTTTCTTGGATTTCGGATGACTATACAGTTTGCTAATTTAATACACGTAAATAGACACAATTTTTCTTCAACTGAATAGTAATAAATTTTCATTGTTTTTCGATTTTTAAAACTTGTTTTAAAATTAACAATATATATTTTATTTAAAAAATTATTAGAATTATTTAAAAATCTATTAGAAATTATGTCTCCTAGACGTTGCCTCCACAGGTATGTAAACAACGTAGGGACAAAAGGATATTTTCATCACAGTGTCAGTGCAATGATAAAAGCAAACATGTCCAAAAGATAAAAACACGAAACTTCTGAATAGACAAAATGCCTTCAGTGGGGACTTCTTCAACAAGGCAGGCTCCACTGTATTTTACTTTAACCAAAGGATTGTTCTAAAGTCAAGAGCTTTCTGAATGCATGTTTAAAATATGTATACAGTTCAACAAGAGTCTTTTATGAAAATTCATACTTTAATAACACACCTCTTTCAATAAAAATAAAATGACACATGGAAGAGAAGGAGGGGAAAAACAGTGCCCCTACCACGGCAATGTCATTCTCAAACGGTACCTAGTACACTGTGTCAGAAAAACAGAAGTTATTCCAACAATATTTTTCTTTTCTTTTTCTCCTGACACAGTTTTAAGAGTCCAAAAACACGGATCATCAAAAATAGATTTCATTTTCTCAAAGTTGGCACTTTGTTAAAGGTGGATCATCCTCAAAAAATGTTACAATTTCCATTTTAAACACGAGTTTTTTTAAAAAATCGGCTTTTCTGGAACTTTTAATTATTAGTGGGTTAAAACCACTCTATTTAGCAAAATCTGTACTTTTCACATTATGAATGACAAATGTTTTTGGCCTAAAATAAAATAAAGAATATAAGTGTGTATATTTATTATTTGGCAGGTAACATGTCCCATAACATTTAAGTAAATAAATTTTTTTAAAACTAGAGTCGGATCCATTGTTATGCTGACACTCAGTTTTCACATTATCCCGCTAATTATGACAGTTTTTCAAAGTTTTGATTTTAAATAAACAAATTTACAGTAAACAGATTCCAGATTTTATGTAACTGGATAATTTTCAACTCCTGATAACCTGATGCATACCTGCCAACTCTTCAAATTTTGATGGAAGATTCCTGGCTTTTTAATGTATCTATTAGTCTTCTGTCCAAAAAGTTAAATCGTATGTACTTTGAAATTTTTGTCTCTTAAAATGATTATAGATGCTATTTTATATTAAGTAATTTGTAAAGAAATAAAATCATTTTAAAATAATTCAGGTTGACTGGTATGCTGCGGCAGTTTAGGAAAATTGTCAATTTTTCATAACCGATTGCAGAGCATGGTGAACATGCAGTAAAATTTAACCAAGATTTTTACAAATGTGTGATACAATACTGCAACACAGCAACATTTTCATAACATATTTTCTCAAAAAACTTTGTCGCACAACCATTAAGTGAAATCTGACAAAAAAGTAGTGTCTTATGAAGGACTAGTTTCATTGTTGTAGATCCCGACAGCTGAGAACCAAAGATATTGATGATAATTCATTAAAAAATATTGAAAAGAAAATTATACTAAGATATCTAAGTATAAGAAAACCTTAATCATATTTATTCTTTTCAACCTTTTTCTTAATTGTTTTATTGCTTAAAAATGCAAGAACTGTTATCTAAATTTTCTGCAATCCTAGTTATTGCAACATTCTGTTTATGATGACACTTTTTTATGGTCTGGGAGTGTTGGGATGTAAGGTCTGAATTAACATGGCCATAGACATTACATTTTTCTTTGATTTGGGGGGGGGGATCAGATTATTCTAGTAATATTAGTTTGTCATACTGTTGCTAGGTTTTATCAAAGTTAATCAATAGGGTCAATAACAACAACAACAAAATTAATGCCATCGAATAAAAGGGACATGATTTGTAATAGTTTTTGAGAATGACCCTAATACTATAATAACCTATGAGAGTAGACAACAATTAATAAAACATATCACAAGTTTGAGAGACGGGAAGCTTTCTTTTGAGATCTACAAAACTAGAAGAACCATTACAGAATGCAACATCCAATATATATGTTATATGAATATTCCACCACAATCAAAATTCCAATTAGTGAAAAATACTAACTATAAAAACATTAATTCGAAGTACAAGCTGTATAGGATAAACACAAACATACATCTATGCATGTTTTTACTGTTTTTTTTTAGCAGTATTGCTCTGTCAATGCAGCAAAAGTTCAAATATATGAGACATGATTTCATGCATGAAAATATGTACATATAGTTCAACAAATTCAATTTTAATATATTTAAAACTGCAAGACCAAGCCTACTTTACAATTTCAATCATCTTAAAGTTTTCATCCCCCACCCCCAAAGATCAAAACATAAATGTATGATTAAATATTACAGCAGCCATTTTACCTTAAAATATTAATCCTATAAACTGTTTTTGGATCTGTTAAAACAAGTATTCAGGCATTTTGTGGGAAAATAAACATTTTTTTAAGGATTCTTTTGGGGAATTTAGCTAATTTAAAAAATTTATTAATGCATTGAGGAAAAAAAAAAGCTTAAAAATACACTACTTTAAATGTTTTACCTCTGTAATTCTAATTACTAATGACTTTTTCTCCTACAAAATACTTAAATTCAATGTCAAAATTGTGACCAAAAACTTAAAAACCAGACATATGTACATACATATATGTATACATAAAATATTTTTAATGTTCTATATACTTCATACCGATATGGAATTTCATTAGCTTTTTAGCACTTTATATACATTTTTACCACATTTGAAACCATGATCTACAGCATAAAATAAAATTCAATGTGTGCAATTATAAAAGTCATTACTAAATCCGCGAGAAACAAGACTTTGAAAAATAGATATAATTTTAAATTATATTAACATTCAAAACAACATATTAATAAATTACAACTTTAAAGCATAACAAGACTAACTATATCCATTTATAGTGATTCAAATGCTACAACAAAACAGACATATATTTATAACACACAAAAATCAGAAATTTTCAAATCCATTTACAATGAAAACCTTTTTTATCCAAACAAAAAAATATGTACAAAATACATGAATGATAGCATATCTATCCACACTCACTCTGAGAACACATTCATTCAAGTTCTGCTGTGACCTATGATTTGATTAAGCAGGCAACAATCCTAGTTAGAAAGTTGCTTTCTTTAAGTTTAACGATAAGTAAAAGGAGATTTGTTCAACATAAATTCAATTTTTTTGGTTACTTATATATTACAATCAGGAATTAGATGATTTTTTAATCCCCCCCCTCCCTTCTTTTCAGAAGTATAGGGCACAATAGAAAATGGACGAAATGAATTGGATGGTAATATGTGCTTCACATTTGGAATAAGAATTATGAAAATATTAGATTTGCTTACTTGTTATAAATGCAAAGCATAGCTATTCAGTTTTTATTTTTAATATTACGTTAAGTTATGAAAATTTAAGTTATAGAATACACTTGAAACTGTTTGTAAATATAACAGATTTCTTTTGTTTTTATTCAGTTACATAATTAAGATAAACATTTAAACACACTTTATAATATTTTATGCAGATGACAACTTTATCTTTAATAATTCTAAAATTTGATTATGATTTTTGAATAGATGAATGTACAATATTTTAAGGAAAGCCAGATACGACAAAATCAACCAACTCATTGATCACAAGCCATAGGCAGACAGGATGACACAAAGGTAGAATTCAAGATAATTTACAAGAGTATATATTAGAGATGAGAGTTAAATTTATATATATATGTGACATCAAATGCATAAGTTTTCTACAAGTTAACTTCATGACATAATTAGTCAAGAGCCTCTCATTTTTTTTCTCTTAAAGATGATATGATTAAACTTTGAGCAAACAATTTTATGGATTTTAACATTACATGCATTAAGAGGATTACCATACTGCTCAGACAAAATTCATTTTTGGCTATTCAAAATATTTTGTTTGAAGTTTCTGCATTTACGACTGTCCTTGGAAGAAAACAGAACATCACATGGTACTTGACAAGAATAAAAATTAAATAAATTATGCCAAAGACTAGTAAACATTTTGAAAGATTTTTCTTGTGCTATATATACTTTATTCTTTTATATATAGTAAACCAGCATGATTCATGAAACTTTCAAAAATAGAATGTTAAATATTTAATCTTTCAATGCGACAAATGTGCATTCTCTAACAGATTATAGTTTCTTGGATTTTTTTTTGATTCACTATTCGTTGACTTTTAATGCTTTAGTTAATCAACACTTATTTCTAATAAATTTTTAATCAAAACTTTTAAAATTATCTGATTATTAATCTATTTTTTTAAAGATTTATAGTATACATTATTAGTAATATTTTACTATTCAGGGAAACTGTATATTTAACCAGCTACTTGAGTAAGGCAGCCTAACAAATTGCTTTGACCAAGATCATCTACCATTGGAATCATAACAATGTTTTTTGGCAATCTAGATCCATACCATAGTAGACAAGGCATACTTTGAGCTACATTTAAAAACCAAAGTGTCAAGGGGTTAATTTCCCAAGTATAGTAAGCATCCAGCTTGTCATGCAATAAAACAAAATTTAGCTTTTGCTTTATTTTTCTCTCTTGCAAATTGATATGCCATTACTGCATTGTATGTCTGTTAGCACAAAGAAAACAGATAGTGAAGCACTTATGATAACAAATGCTGAACAGCTATAATTGATATATAACTGGAATGGCAACCAGGATTCAGCATAAAAAATCTCTGGCGTTTCAATTACAATTCATTTCAGTATATATATATATATATAAACATATACAGTACTAAAAATATGTAAAATGAAATTTTAATCAAGCCTAAATGGCAGTCAATCTTTAACATTAAATTCCTATCAAATTTTGAGCAATGAAAGATTAAATATATAAGTACAAAATAAATGCAAAAAAAATATCAGTTATAGGGAAAAATCTTGTTTTCAACATATACATAATAATATAACTATAAACAAAAGATTTAACAAAAAAAAAAAAAAAAATGAACACAGGCACAAACTTATAGTATTTTTGCAATAATTTAAGATACTGAAAGAGAGCTAACACATTCAGTCGTCCCCATTCACACAAACTAGATCATTAAAACATTTAACCGTAATGTACAGTAATAGTAGATCACTAAAGTTCATTATTTACAGCAGCCATCCTGTGGGATGTCTTCATATACATAACTGGAATAAAGTGAGTGAAAATCACATTTCATACAAACTCATTGGTCCCAGGAGATGTTAATGGTTCCAGACTCTGTTAGAAGAAGAAAAGGATCATGTTAAATAAAACTTACAACTAAAGCTATATAAAGGCATCATAGAAACAGCCAGTATGCATTTTTAAAAGAAAATTCATGATATGGTATAATTAAACATACTATCTAAAATCAGATTTGCCACAGAAAATTCTAATTCACACACGCATTATACAAATATATGTTCCAATTACTAATGTGATTTGGAGACAATCACACTTTTACAACAAGAGCAAAAGACAATTACTGGATTTTCACCATTGAAAGTAAGTTTCATTACTAAGAGTAATTTTGTTTTACCTCCTTGTTCTTATGGGTATAATTATTTATTTTTCAAATATTGTAATCTCTATTCAGTCTTCATATTCCCTAAGCCAGAATTTAAAAAAATAAAGTATTAGGAATTAGTAAAAATGTATTTATTTTGCAGCCTCAATACAGGTACAATGAAACACTAGTACACAGGGTACAATGTGACATGTTGTATTGTACCCTGCTACTCCTGCATAAATATGTTCACTTAAAAAAATCTGATGTGTCCAACACATGACTTCCTTGCACGTCTATTAAATAAAAATGTTTTCTACGCACTTCCTCTAAACTTATTTGTTTGAAAGAGATAAAATATCAATAATAGTAAGGTTTAGCGATTTCTAGCCAAATATTTCGATATCACCAAGCTGAGTTCAATTTGAAAGATTTCCTTCTGACACTTTATTTGGCGATATTTCACCAAAAGCCGACAAACTTGAGATAGTTTGCGAGATTTTGGGGATAGCCACAGTAGTCATTGACCACAGACTTTCAATGAATTGAATGCATCCATACACCTTAATGTATTTAAAGTCATTTGGCTCACCCTATAAATAAATTCTTAGTCGATTGCTGTCAAAAAAGATATTGAAAACAGTTAGATATTATAATATAGTTCTAAATACAAAAGTTCAAAATTCTACGGGTTAAAGTTTTAGAGTTATACAAAATACGAAATAATTTTTGGCGCCAAATTTGGCGATATTTCGGCGAAACTCGTCAATGTCGACGACATTTGGCGAGATTTTAAGCATGGACCAACAATGACAGATTATCGCCAAATTTGGCGATATTTCGCCAAAACTCGCCAAGAACGATGACAAATGGCGATACTTTGGGCATGGACCAAATGACTGACTATCGCCAAATTTGGAGACATTTCGGCAAAACTCGCCAAAGTCGAGGACAGTCGGCGAGATTTTGGGCATGTACCAAACAATCACTGTCTGCAATTGTATTATATTGAAGATGTCCATAGACATTAAAGTACTGAAATTCTTTTCGGTGGTCCTGTAAATAAACTCTCCAGTAGATTGGAACCAACAATCGAGATGCACAACTAGATGTTACAACAATCTTATATATAAAATTTCATAATAGTTTTTGAGGTTTGAGAGTTAAATATACACACACGTCACTAAAAGTCGCCAAGCTTGGCGACTTTTGGCACAGTTCTTGAGGGAGGCACGTGACCGTGGTCGGACCATTACCTAACTTATGTGGTAAGACGGTATTGTGCTTGAAATGGATGAATGCCCCTAAAATTGCCATTGACCGTAATGTATTCGAAATCTTTTGAGTGTTCCTGTAGCAGAACTGTAAATGATAAAGACACCTTTTTTAATGGAGAAATTCATTTTCTAACTCTTTACAGCATATATCACTTCTGAGTCGTTTGAAATAGCCCAATACCTCTAATAAACGCTTTGATGAATGTCGGCCCATTGAGCGTAATGTATTTCGAATGTTTTGGGCGGTCCTGTAGATAAACTATCGAGTCGAATGGAACCAATAGGGGAGGTGCACAACACGATGTTACAAATATCCAAAATATGAAGTTTCGACACTCTACGCCTAATAGTTTTTGAGTTAGGCGAGTTTAATGAATTTCGGCCCATAGAGCGTAATGTATTTCGAATCTTTTGGGTGGTCCTGTACATAAACTATACATTCGATTGCGACCAAAAGGGGAGGTGCACAACTAGATTATAGAACAATCCTAAATATCAAATCTCAACATTCTACGACCAATAGTTTTTGAGATATGCGAGTTACATACATACGTACGTACGAACATACGTACGTACGTACAGACGGCATGGAAAAACTGACCACAATAGACTCGCCGCTGGTCAAAATGAGTTGCAGACGCGTTAATATGATCGTGCATGCTAGCCTACGATGAGATGCATCGAAAAAATTCTTAAAATTAAATTTAGAGGTAGTCAAAATCGGTTTTTTTGTCGAAATTTGGCCCCCAAAATTTTTCGGGATCACATTACTTCCTTATACTACGTACAAGGAAGTAATAAAGATGTTATTAAATATTTAGATGGACAGCGCATAAAGTAAACAAGGAATTGTTTTTAAATTATACTCCATTGCCTTCAGACTCCAAAGATGGTGACAATTCAGACTATCTTTCAACTAACAATCCAAACAGTACAGATTATGAGCTATCTTCACATAGCATGTATGGCACAGGCCATGATTATGTTTTAATAAAGGAAGGTAAGTTTAAATGTAAAGAAATATGCTCTGTCTGGGAAATAATAAACTTAAATCAAATGAAATTTGAAGATCTGTACATCAAATGACTGTATGCATCATCAACAACCGTATACAGTCATTTGATCTGTACATCAAATGACTGTATACGGTTTCAAATTTGTGATTTCTACGGAATTTTTGAAAAAACTCAAATTGTATAAAAGCTACCACCACCTATTCCTTCAGGTGGTACAGTAAGGAAAGCAAAAATGCTAATGTTTGAATTCGATTTAAATAAATGTAATATAAAATTAAAAACTACAGGCTAACCTCTAATAAAAGTATTATGTTTTTGTCTTAAGCTATAACAGCTTAATTAAATTTGTCTATACCATTTAAATTTCATATTTATACCCCACTAATATTTATTATAAATGTACAGAAAACATATACACTGGAATTTGACATTTTGTGAAGTGATAATAAGTGCATAACTGTACTGGAGTACAGTGTTTCACTGTACTCCAGTATATGGGGTACGATTAAACACTGGCAGACATTTACCTTTTGTAATTTATTAAACATGAAGATGCTATTTACAAACTCATAAAAATTCCTTTCGATGAGGAAAAGAGTAAGTTAAAAGTGTACATTAATTTTATTTTTCTACACACAAATTTGTGACCGGGGAAAAAAAAAAAAAAGTAAATTTTGTTTATTTGTAACCAGTCTTCCCCTTTACGGTTTCTTACACCTAACTGTTAAAGAAACTTATTACTACATAAATATATATAAAGGCATCAACTAACTTAAAGTAAATAAATAAATAAAAACTCTGCTTTGTCTCAGAAAAATTTAGAACATCACAAATGCACAAACATCCAAAAATAATTATATCTTAATGATGGAAGCAGAGTTTTAATTCTAACACTTTCAGCACACATAAAAGAATAACTATAAAAACACATTTTAATCTTTACAAATAAGCCCATCTGCTACTTAGATACAAAATACCAACTCCAAATAAAATATTACAACTAGGCAGTACTTGTACTATTGCACTCAACAAAATCTACAGAACACTGAATTTCAATTTTCTACAGGGCATCATTAATTTTGAGCATGAAATTGTACCATTTATGCATTTTATTCTTCATCTAATATTAAAGTGACATTGTAACTAAATTCAAGATTTCACGCTCAAGCTACCAACAGGTATACTAGCAGCATACCTGCCAACTCAACTGGTTTTCTAATCTATCTATCAATCTTTCAGCCAGAAGATAAAATCTTTTCTTTTTTTATATAAATGCTTACATAAAATAGTATCTCAAACTGTGCATGGTAATTTGTGAAGAATAGTCAGATTCAAGATGTAGATTGGTAAGTATGTGAGCAAACCTCCATAATTCTGACATCGCAATGGACCCCCCAAACTTTTTATAATTTACAGCAGTTTTAGTTACAGCAAGTTTCTAGTTTTTTTTATAGGCTAGTAGTTCATTAGCAAGTTTATTTGTTTACATAAAAGTTTGACATATCCTAAAATGATTATCCATTCATCGGGTATACATTTTTTTTGCTACGTTAAGTTATTTAATTAGAATTTATATGGTTTAAATTAAGAATTTTTTTCTGGTGACTATATATAATAGATTTACAAATTTATGATCAGTTCAGTAATTTTATAATTTTCAAAAGCACACATTTCTAAAGATTTATGTCATGAATTTAAAGAATACTTTTTGTGATGAAGACAGTCTAAATTATTTTCATAATAAGATAGTGGTACTGGCTTTGAAACTTAAAGAATGCTGCATAAGAAAGAGGGAGAACAAGAAAAGGCTTAGTTTTGTGTAGTTAAAATTTTAATGAAATGCCTGAAAATTTAAATTTTACCCAGAAATGACTGAAGAATAGACCATTTGAGAAAATATTTTTCAACATCAGTGGTGTTTATAATCTGCCTAAGTAAAATAAGTCCAACAAACAATATAAGATGAAAGAAAAATAGAAATTTTTAATAAACAAAAGCTGATCTTACTTTAAGGACACAATTAATGGAAACAAAATTTACAATCGCGTACGCACACAAACAATGTACTTATATAAAACATCGATTATAACAATTCCAAATCCATATGTTACATGTTTAATACAGGCTTAATACAGATCAACAAGATTGATTAAAATTAATTAGTAAAAGTTTATACATTTATATCTATAAAACTCAAATATGATACCACTTATATGATACCCTGATATATACTCAAATATGATACCCTGTGACTATCTATTGTTTCTGGCTCTTTTTGTGTATCCAGGCACAAGAATTAAAAAAGAAAGACCATTTTTTAAATGAAAAAAAATACAGTAGTAATATAAAGAGTAAAAGCTCATCTAAATTTTTTCTAATTAGAAATTGTGATTTATAAAATGAATATATAATACTATTAAGAGGAGAAAATGTCAAAATCACTTACAGATGGGTATGACCTAGCTGGCTGATACTGGTTCTTTTCTAAACTGAACTGATCTTCAGTTGTTTTTCGATATACTGGATTATCAAAGTTCATGCTGGTAATATTTCTTCTTATATATTGCTTATATATGATAAATCCAACCTAAAACACGCAAAACTTTGTTACTACAAATCTAATTTTCTGCACACACACCAAAATCTCAATAAATAAAATAATAAGATGTACAAACAGTTGTAATATGACATTAATAAGAAAAACGACGAAAATTAATTTGGGGGGGAGGAGGGAGGAGAATGATTAGTAGTCTACTGTAAAATGTATACATGTTAGAAGCCTTAAAATTTCAGGTGTCCAAATCTACAATGACAACAATGCATTAAAAAAAATATTGGAAACCCATCAAAATGATAGTAGCTTCTAGAAGTTCCAGATGGTAAATGTGGTACCATGTTTATCTTTATAAAAACAGCATGTTATGAGACAAGACACTCATGGCCATATTCATCAAACCTTAAACACGTCAGTTCACTCAACAGAACTTCAATGGTTAGTCAGAAAAATGGTATTCACCGCACCAAATGCAAAGTTTACCAAGGTATCTGACCAATACAATTCCTGATTGTATTTGGTAGTCAAACCAGTCACCCGACTTGCAGAGTCATGGAATTCTGTGAATACCACTGTAAAGGCCATATTCTCAATACAATTTAAGATTACTAGTGGATCAATCAACCCTCCTTTAAGAATTATCTCTGAATCAACTCCTTTCCATATACACAAGGGCACTTTCCAAGATCTATCAATATTTACAAGTTGGAAAGAGCTCATTTTTATTGTTCAAAAGGTGAGAAGTATCAAATGATAAAAATTGCTAAGATGGAACAGATTGCAATGCTATTGATAATTAGTTAAAAAAAAAAAAAAAAAAAAAAAAAAAACCTTCCTTGATATAGGGATCTCCAACTGTCATTTCATTCAACCAATTAAGATTGTTTAAAACAATAGTACTCTTACAGTTACTGCTACACTGAAAATATTTCGAAAAATTCTAATGACGACACCCACTTTTTTCCAGCGAAAGTTGATCAGTGCATTCAAAAACCATAAATAGTGCTGGAACAATATATGTATGATGCAAATTGGCAGCATAAAACATTTTCAAACAGCATTTTAACAAACCAATGACAGCCCAAGAGAGGAGAGGAAAATTGTTTTTATTATAATTGAAAGTTTTCAAGTGCACAACGTTGGTTTAACATTTTTATTGTCTATTCCAGATAATTAATGCAAAATGTGTCAATGCACTTTGTGTTGACCTTGGTTCTTTACACTGCTCTTCTTTGTAAAAGCTTTATGCTTCTAACTTTCTTCATATGTGTATTGTTCCAAGGTCATTTATGGATTTTCAATAGGCTAGTCAACTTTTGCAGAAAAAAGGTGGATGTTGTCATTGGAAATTTTCAACATTTTTTCACTGTAATGGTAAAAACTGTATTATTTTAAACAATGTGAATCTCAAGCACATACCTCTGAAAACTATAACTGAAGTCTCACCTCAACTGGCTGAATGGAAAGATAAGAGGCCCGTATATCGGGGAAGTTTTTTTTTTTTTTTTAAATGACCACCCTGTATATAGGTCACAGTAGTATAGCATACATTACTGTTAAAATTTACTGTTTTTAAAATGTTTAAAAACAGTAACTTATTGTTAAATCAACAATCAAGTTACGACTGCCATCCAAAAAAGTTAATCATGCTACCAAACTTTTTGATACTACTGAATTTCAGATCCTAAAAAAAAAAAATCATGTTGAAAGAAATCCTATAGGTTATTTTTCCTAACAAGTTGAAGCATTGCCATCCAAACATTATTACCTTTATCATTAATGACAGTTAAAACTACTTTGGAAAATGTTTGAAGAAAAACAGAGAGAAAGCAAAATGGAATGAGGTGAAATACAAACAAGTCCCAATTTGTGTACTGTTTACAGAAAGAAAAAAAATAAAAAATAAGAAGAAGATGCTTTTAGAAAAAGCATTACATTGAAAGTCTGAAAAAAAATATTTTCCAATCAATTAATACAGATATTGCATCTAGTGAAATATGTAAGGTGTATATAAGTATATTGGCTGTTGTAGCTTTTCAAATGATTAAAATTCTTTGGGATAAAAGAATGAATCACAAGGGACACCATTTTTTCAACTGAATAATTCAACTCATTTTAGAAGGATTTGCGATGAATATCATAAAATTTGACTAACCAATTTTATCTCACTGTGTAAGATAAAAAATACTTATTCAGATGTTTTTAAGTTCATTTTTCAATATTAATTTACAATTTTTTAAACAAAATTATTACCTGGGCTTAATGAAGAAGACTCAATTGTATACTTGACAGTTTAAAAAAAAAAAATAGAATAATTTATTTTATATGTAAAAAAAACGTTAAGAATTAAAAAAAAGCTTTTTAAAAATCTATTTTAACCCCAAAAGACCCTCATTAACAAACATTGCAAATTTAGCATAAATATTTTTATAGTTAACTATATTAATGTAAAATTGTCACAAAACATCTCAATACAGATCCTGTAAATTTTAACTTTGAACCAAAATTTAAAAACTAGATCATTTAAAAATAAAACAAGAATATTAGTATACATAAGATGTTAAGCTTAAAAATCTAATTCAAGCATCAGGGTGAAACATTTTTTATTCAATTTACGGCAATACGAAAAAAATTCAAATAACATCATCAGCTTGTTAACCCTTTATTTAACAAATTGAGAATTGCCAAGCTTAAAACTATTTCTTTTCTCTTGTTTTAATCAGACAATGAATGATCACTATGATTATATATGTGATAATATAAAAGAAAGTTGAGGAAAAAATTAATAAACACTAGCTATATGTCAGATGACTGTTTCAAAGCAATTAATAAGCCCTTTTCAAAAGAGTATACAGCAGAAACAAAACTGAAGTCAAGTAATACTTTGAATGACACACTTTTAGGAAAGCTAATCCTTTAAACATAAAACCGACATCTGAAAATTCACTAATGCTCATACTTTTTTTTCGTTGGCTCATATGAGAGGAAAGCTATTCATTTAAAATAATCTTACTTTAATAGAACATGCAGTCATGATGTTAGCTGACATAACCCTTTAACGCGCAGTGTTCCCGCTCTGGGAACACCAAACCTCTGACGTTTTGACTGTTGCCAGTCACGAAGAATAGATTTGATTTCTATAAAAATAGTTGCGGGTGACATAGCTCCACGAGAATCCTTTACTTTTTAGCACGTCATTTCCAGCATAAAAAATTGTCACGATTCTTTTTAACAGCACTGACATATGCTGAAAAATGGAAGAATGCGACAATCTATCCAGCTGTTCTCGCATTCTTCCATTTTTTCAGCAGATGTCACTGCTAAAAATAATCGTGACCATTTCAATTACGGGAAATGACGTGCTAAAAAGTAAAGAATTCTCATGGAGTTGTGTCACCTGCAACTATTTTTATAGAAATCAAATCTATTCTTCGTGACTGGCAAGAGTTAAAACGTCAGAGTTTGGTGTTCCCAGAGCGGGATCACTGCGCGTTAAAGAAGTATTTGGTAGTGATTTTTCAAAGAAATGGTTGCAAAGAATCAATAAAAATTTAATTTAAACTATTATATTTTTGTGAAAGAAGTAAAATACTGCTTAAGGACTCACCACACTTATCACAATGGTTAGACCACATAGCACTCCGATTATGATTCCAGCAATTCTACCGGAATCATCAATTTCTTCTTGAATTTCCCTCAGAGTTTCGTTCATTAAGTATGACTGCTGGACACCTTGGGAAGGAGTTGGAATGAGCGATGATACTGATTCAACCGTACCCATGGTGGTTGTGCTGACAACAGGTGTACTTTCAGCTTTGGAAGGAGGAAGAAAAAAAATTACAAATCAAACAAACACATAACTGTTAAACTCAGTTATCATAATTAAAAGTCTAAACCTGGAAAAATGTATAGTATGCATTCATATAACGTTGAGTGCAAGAAATATTTTTGACTTTTTTCGGTGTACAGATAATACATACATATATATATTTTGATTTTGGAAAATAATTTGTCATAGTGCTGCATTTAGTAGATTTCATTCTAAGAGTAATCTCAACATTAAAACAAAAAGTCTTGAAATTTCAATAACATCATTGTCTTTTTACTTCATATCAGGGCTTGATTTTAGCAAAAAGATGCAGGATTCCTTATATTCTTTAGAGCTTAGGTTCATACGCTGTGGCATACTGTAAGTTCCCATAACCCCTGTAGTACGGGGGAGGTAACACATTCGAAAATAATAATTCTAAAAATTTCCAATGTATGAGTATTTGGAAAATTTTTATTATTTCACAGAACAGTGAAATAGTCTAAAATTAACACCAAGAAATATAAACAACATTCAGAAGAAGACCCAAAATCTTTCACTTTGGAAGAAGACCTTGTTCAGATTTTGGGTCATAATACGAAAGAGATTTTATTTTCCATAATATAAAAGAAATATAAAAGCCTGAAAAAATAATGTGAATGTGATTAAAATACTTAATAAAACTATTTCACAAACAAATCGTTCAAACCGATTTGACCTTTATAAGTCCAATTTCGCAGAGTGTGAAAGCAGATTGAAATCGGGTTCAAGCCTAAACACTCAAATCATACTGGCGAGTAGCTTCAGGACACTCAAATCGGTTTGAGGCAAAACGAGTCCTGATTGATCTGTCAATTCAGTTTGTGGGTTAAAAGGGGCAAAAATGACAAATTAATGTATTGGTGGGATCCAGAGCACAATATTTAGAAACTCTGTTGTATTTTGCTTAATATGTAAAAATTTACTCAAAAAAAAAAAAAAAAAAAAAAAAAAAAAAAAAAAACAAGAGCTGAGCTCTATGCAAATTAAGCCTTGCTTCAATTTAAATTAGCCCTTTTGCGGGCAGTGGCTAGATGATCTAGCCATTTATTTATGCTGAACATGACAAAATTCAGAAGAATTAGTTAATTTTTCCCATGCCTGTTTACCGGATAATAATGAAATTTGCACAAAATGGCGATGGGAGACGAAGTGACATACATAATTCTAAAGACAGATATTTTATAGAAAAGTTATCACTTTAACAAAACATGGATATCAGAAATTTAGATATTACGCCAGGCATCTGCAAAAATTGGAAAATATGATAAAAATGCTTGTGCCAGAAAAGGTTAATCGTTCTGCTCCGCATATGTCGATTTGAACCGCACAGAGCAGAAAGGTTAATTTGAGACCAGCTAGCTATCTTAAAAAGGTTTTGATTACATTATACAGTAGAACCTAATTATACAAAGTAGTTTGTACCAAGCATACCTCAAAAAACTAAAATTTTGCACCATGACTGTCTAAACATGTCACAGTATTTTGTTAAACTATATTATGTACAAATTAACACAGAATACATGTTTAATAATATATATTTGTACTTAAATATTTTTAAGCATTTGAACAGAATAATTATAATCAACCATGTTTCGACAGGTTTAAATTTGTATCTTTCTTCTTCATTGAGATGGCACCTCGCTCAGTGTAAGTGGACAACTGAACTTTGTACCACAGTTACATAGACCATGGGATCACTGAGGCTAAGATAATTAAGGTTTAATTGCACTGGATAAATTTGAATATAATTACGCTTTCAATAAAATTAGATGAAGATTTTTTACAAAAATTATTAAGTTTTATGTAGCAATGCATGTCCCCGATTCAAGCATGCTGGCATGATTATAAAAGTATAATAAAACGACCAAGGCTATGACATACACAAGTAAAACATAAAATTGCAAGATAACTAATAACTTTAACAATTATCAAGAAATAAAAGATAAATACAACAGTCATAAAAACAAAAATCATTCAAAAGAAATTGGTGTTTAAAAGATGAAATAATTAAAACTTAGTAAAACAACACACAAAGATAAGTATCTTTTATGGGTGCAAAAGTTCTAATTATTTCACCAATAACAATTTTATTACTCATCTTAAATAAACAAATCTAACCAGTTAAGTGAAAGGCCGTTTTATTGCGAGGGATCCTTAAAATCTCCTTTTAACTGCCATAATGCTTGAGAAAACAATCGCAAAGCCACTGATAACAGATATCTAAGAAAGTAACTACCACCGATACGCGATATGTTGTAAACATACAGCGGCGCACCGTCATCTCAAGTCTCTTAATTAGAGGATTATACAATTCCCGTAAGAAATACGGCGTTAAACGAAACAAAGAATTCAATAAGCACAGATCGACGAACATACCAGTGACATTCGAGTCAGCGAGAGACCAGCTGAGAGCAGAAAATAAGACGCAAACCAAAAGTAAACAATCCTTCGTGGGAGCCATCTTGAAATATGCGCAGTCTGTAAAACTCCCGCGCGCTAGCTTCTCCGCACACTCGGCGAATAGCTAACTAGACGCACCAGGTGCAAAAATTGACCCTCCCTTTAATAAGGTTAAGGGGCCGTTTAATAAATATATGAATGATTATTAATTTAAAAAAAAAAAGGTAAGCAGCGTTTTTAACCCTTTGCACAACCATAGTAATTGTTCGCTTATGTTTTTCAATAAATACCCGTGACTTGACTTCAGTTTTATAAGAAACGGACTTGAAATAAGATTTTAAAAAAAGATGAATTAATTCTTTTTTAAGAGGGAAAAACATTTTTAGTAAAAACAAAAGAAACGGACTTGAAATAAGATAAAAAAAAGATGTATTAATTCTTTTTTAAGAGGGAAAAACGTTTTTAGTAAAAACAAAAAAAGACTGATACGATATTGATAAGGTAATCAAAATAATTTTAATTACAGCGATTTTTTTTAATGATACACAGTTGGTGTTTTGTGTTCTGGCAAGCCTACACGAGGGGCATCTGCCTGCAGAAAGGTTGCCTTGGTTGGAGGACTTCTTAAGGAATTATAACGCGTATTCACGTTACATCTGGAGAAAACCGATCAAAACTCCAGACCCTTAGATCGACAGCCGCGCGATAGGCTCGAATGCAAAACGAACTTGGTACGATTTTGATAAGGTAATCAAAATAATTTCAACAATAACAATTTTTTTAGTGGGATATAGCCGGACCTCGTTACCCCGACACCCGGTTTTTAAGTCAACCCGTTTATCACGACAGTTTTCTCAAAGTCCCAAAACAGTGCAAACTACCACTTTAGTGTATATGCAACTCCGCTTATCATGGCAATCCGCTTATGACGACATTCTTTTTTTTTTTTTTTTTTTTTGGTGTCCCTAGAATGTCGGGATGACCGACTATATTATCAATGATATTAAAATGTCAGGAGGGTTTCGACCACGCGTAACTGGGTGGGTGGAGGGCTAGTCCTGCCTAGAAAGATTTTAGTTCCCTCTAGAAAAATTAGCTTTTCCACTGAAAGATTATGCGATCCTTAAGGAGGAAAGGCTTTACCCCCCCCCCCCCCCCAGTAAAATTATCCAAGAGCCTACTCTGTTACACTACTGACTCGACACAGCGTATGATAAAGTTCTTCAAGCTTTTATAGCTAAATTTATTAATAAAGAAACATTTCAAAAATTAATTTCTATTTGATTAATGATGGCTTTAGCGCAGTGTTAAGAGCCAGCCGTTGACAGAGCAAAGTTAAAAACAACAATGTTTACAACAATTTTGTTTATTAATTAAAATTAAATATAAATAACTTTTAGTTAGTGCGACATTTGCTGCTTCTTATTTTTTTAAATAAATTTGGTATACATGGACCGACAGGAAAACACCGTTATAGCTGAGAAATACTCTTCTAGCGCAAAAATGGAATTTTTGGATTTCGTTGAAGAGTATTATGAACTCACTGTTTGTGATTAAGTCAAACGAAAACAAGTTTTAAAATTACATTCCCTAAAACAATAAAATAATTTCACAGCAGTGCAATTAATATCTCAGTCTAATTACTATGAAATTAAAAAGTAACTTTATCAATGAAACTTTATTGAAGATCGATGTTATCAGCGGCGGATTAATGAAAGTTTGTCGGGGGGGGGCGGTTAGTTAGAAGATTGACATGTACAGCCATTTTATGGAAGTAAAATAGGATTTTTTACATTAGTTTCTTATTTCTCGGGGTGGGGGGGAGGAGGCGGTCGCCCCCCCCCTTTAATCCGCCCTTGGATGTTATATTTAAATAAATGATTTAAAAGTATAGAGCAAGCCTCCAGACTTTGAAAGGCGACAACTTTTGCGGGGGTTCTTTCGCTACGCCACTGAACCTGATTATAAACAAAGAATTGGGGGGGGGGGAAGATCACATTTGCGAACAGGCAGCTTTATAATTTAAAGAACGTGTTTTTTACAAGGTTATTTATTACTATGGAAAAACTAAGCTAAGATAGAACCCTCTCCCTTGAAGAAATTGCGAGTACGCAATTGTCCCCCACCCCCACAAAAAAAAAGAGAGAAACAAAAAAATTCCTAAAAACAAATGAACGGTTCAATTTATGGCCGTCCCCTCAAAAAGTTTTAAATGAAGTTCACGGCACCTTTAAAAGCTATGAGTCAGCCGTTTGGTTACGTGAAGGGCAAGGCAACTGAAGGACGTCACTCCAGCCAATGGGATGCTCGTATTTTTTTTTTTCACCCTTCTTCTACTCAATTGACAAATTCGCCTGGTTTTGTAAACGGCAGCTCTTAACAAATTTCGCCCACGTGCTGGTCATATGACTGCGAAAGCAGACAAATGGAAGCGTACGGTGGCTTGTTTTGTAATGACACAGTATTTAAATGCGTAAATGCAGGTGCGATGTTTCATTATTTGCAGAAGGATCGAAACGCCGTCACAAACAAAGCAATCCTTTGAATAAGCTATTTCTCTTCTGCTCCAGAGGCGGTAGCAGGGGGGAGGCAAGAAAAAGGAAGCTATTCCAAGGGGCGTCGAATTGTATATACCTAAAACCTTCCCCATTGCTTTTTGGCAAATAGGATTGGGGGCAAAATCTTCAGTTGTCCCAGCTGGAAACCCTAGCTACGCCTCTGTCCTTCCCCGCCCCAAAGCATGTTCCTTCAGCAGCATGGCCGCCAATAGGAATTTTTCTGGGGGGGGGGGGGAGAACTTTGAAATTTGCGCCTCTCTAGAACTTTTTTTAAACTTTTAATAAATTTAGTTCTGTTTTTGCCATTTGTTTACATCATGACACAATAACCCAAAACTCTAGGGGGGGGGGAGTGCCCTATCTTGCCCCCCCCCTTATGGGTGACCATCAGCAGAGAAAATTACATCAAAAGTCACAAACAGCTAGTGGCGGATACAGGGGAAGAGGCCAGGAGGCTTCAGCTCCCCACCCCTCTCAAAGGCATTACAAGTACTTAATGTACACTTTGTTTAAGTCAAATGAACTTTTTTAAGCATTAACTCCTCCCCCCAAAAAATTACATATATTCAATATAACATTTTGCTTTATTTGCTCCCCCAATTGTACATTTTGATTAGGCTAAATAAGCTATTTAATTAGAAATTAGGCCCTACCCCAAAAAAATTTCTGAATCTGCTACTGATTACACAGCTGTGTGTAGAGTTTTTGCAGCCTCCTCTCTCTACGTAAATGTGAGTGTATTGAAGAGTGACAGCTGTACTGTACTGCTTAAAGGTATGCCTATTACCTTTGTGAATCCTCCAGAGCATGGAGGTTCGCTGTTCTGCACAATATTCACCTACCAACCTATTTCCAGCAAGAGAACATTTATTGTATGTGCATGATGGTCTTGATCAGCCGGGATTCAAACTTGAGTCTATTGACCCATAGTTTGACACCTTGCCAACCGGGCTGTCACAGCGCAATTCATATTATTAAACTGCTTTTCAGTATAAAAATAGTGAAATTGGAGAGAGCTGTTACACTTCTCTCCACACTTTATTACTTTCATACACAGTCGCATCAAAGTATAAACAACATATGCAAATTTATTCATTTTTAACAAAATCAAACTATATAACTTGAATTGTTTTGAAGACCTTTGAACTTTGGTCTTGAAACTAAAGTGAGTCCAATAAAAAGTGCCCAAAACTAAGTTGTAGAGTACATGTTCCCCAAATATATTTTTGAAAATACATGCATTTCTTCGTTTTACACAGAAAGAAGTTAATCTCTTATTAAAAATACTTTATAGAAGAGCACTGTGTTGCCAGACTCTCTGAAACATCTCCCCCTAAAAGCGACTGAATTTCCTCCCAAAATGTGAAACTTTCCCACCCCAAATATTTCTTTTAGCTTATTCGGTACATTAAATTGAATATTTGAAAAGAAAAATGGTTCTTTGTGATACCTAGTTAGTAATTTATTTTTATTATTTATATTTTGAACGTGTAAAGTATTTTAAAGTGAGTGAAATGAAAGTTAAGTAAAGTGAATAAAGCTACACTGTAGCATTGAAAGCCGATACTTTTTGTCCAGTTGGATAGTGTCTAAAGTTAGCATATCCAGAAGGCCCTGGATTTGATGGCAGCTTTTATCACATGCTTCCTTAAGCACGTATTATGCTAGGAGCAAACGACTTCTCATTTCCTGCTTGACCATTCATCTATTCATGACAAGCTTATTGAATTTCATCACAAAAGAAACCCTTATGAACTTCTATAACAGACAAATTTTTATTCATGCTTAAACTGGTCTAAATTCGATGGTTCAGTGATGAGAAAAAAGCAAAAATTTTCCTACGTGAAACTGCACCCTAGCTAGATGCCATGATGTGCCGGTTTTCTAGTGGTTTTAATGTTAAAAAACAAATTTCTTTAAATACCTGCAATATTTAGAAGAGGCTTTTTAAAATTTACAGAAGTACAGAACAGTTGGTGAATTTTCAAATAATTTAAAACATTGGAATAGCTAGAAGGGTTGGAAAGATACATCCTGAAATGTTGATTTTTATTTAAAAAATTAAGTATTTTTATGAAAATTTCTGCTTTTTCTACCTTTTAAGCTCTTGAAATTATTTATGGGAACATGTTCTTTGATGTAACTTCACACTAGAAAAAATTTCAATACTGGTTTTCTATATAGATAAACATAATGCTCTGACTTCTAGAAAAGGATTCCTGAAGGATTTCCAAAAGAATTATAAAAAACTTAATTTTTATAATTATTTTATTTTACATCAATTTATAAACTGTGCCTCTAATTCAATTTTTGAAATCATTTTAGCATTTTTACTTCACTCTCTAAACTTCTTGTGGTAGCTTAGTCCAGTGTTAGCCAACCAGTGGGGCACAGAGCATTTGCAGGGGAGGTGTGAGTAAAAAAGCAAAGGGCAAGTGATAATGCATGTTTTTAAAAAATCATTTTACTTTACTCAATTTTACTCCAAAACATATCTATTTTCGCTTAAAATGGTTACTCAAACTTTACTGACAACATTATTTTGTAGAACAGCAACTGAATGTTCATTGTTGAAGAATGAAAAACTGAATGTACGTTTAAAAATGTGAGGGTGGAGGCGCCACCGTAAGTTAGCCTTTATTGGGAACTGCTGGCTTAGTCACTTACCTTTCGAACCGAAGTCTCAAGTTCAGTCCTAGGACAAGGTCAGTTTTGTATGCAGCAGGTTCTGGACATCAGCAATAGATGCCAGCAAAAAATCCCCTCCCCCAATTGCCCATCAATTTCTTTTCGATGATTGGATGAGCAGATATCTTTTACTAGTTACTGATGAAAAGTTTGTGATCAGCTTCTCATCAGAAGAAGAGTGTTTATAATATGTTGCACATTTGTAGCTTAATGATACAACAGGTTATAATAAAACTAAAATAAGAATTTACCTGTAGTAGTATTTCTTATGTAATAAGTCCTTGGTGTGGTGGATGACGCAACTGATGGTCGAACAGTATCATATTTGAAAATATCTGGATTCACTTTAGCCGTAGTTGATGTGCTGCCAGTTGTTGAATAAGTAGGAGGAGGTAGTGTAGGCTTTGTAGTTGGAGCACCTGGAATTTAAAAAATTAAACTATCAAAACAAAGATTCGAAATCCAAAATTGTGCCTGGAGGAGAGACCAGCTATCCTCCAATTAAAAATGCCCCATGAGTGGAGGATTCAAAAAAGTTTCAAGAGAGGGGTGTCACAAAAGTACAGTGCATTTTAGAGATTTGGTCATTTGGCATTTTTTTTAATTTGAGCCCAGATTTAACATGTTCATTCTCATTACTGACGGATGAAGTGAAGAAGGCTCACCTTTAAAAACCAATGTTGCTCCCCACAGGCATGAAAGTGCAAATTGGCAAAAAAGATTTAACTTAGCACGCAATACCAAACAATCAAATTAACATGCAATTAATACATTACCGGTTGTTAAGGGTGTATGTCGAAGAAAAAAAACTCTGTTTTTAGTCTTGATACACCAATTGAAATAAACTAATAGCACCATGGTCTCCAAAAAATTCCAGAGGGTTCTTCATAAGCAGCTTTACACACTGCAATAAGTGAAAAAGCTCTGGCTTTTGTGAAATTTTCCGAAAAAATTCTTAAACATGGATCTGAGCTGCAAGATTTTTCGAAGAGTGACACGCTTTGCGAAAATTTTTGATTTTTAAGAATTTTGGGCCTGTTCATCGCAAAATCACTGAGTTTCAATGAAGCATTGAAAAGACCTATTCTGGGAAGTGACAATGGTTATGGGTCTTCGCTGCTGCTTCTTTTCAATGATGAGAAAGAACAAATTAAGCCTGGTTTCAAATAATGGGTTAAACTCCCCAACAACTCAACAGATAACAAGGAATAAAATATTCATTCCATGAGTAAAATCATATTATTACCTATAATAATACAGTTTTGTTGATTATCAGTTAATACCATTCCATCAGGACAGGCACACGTATATTTTGCTGATCCTGGAGTTACACGAGGAGCTGGCAAGCAGAAATGTGAGCATTCGCCATTTTTCGGGCCACAGTAATTGGGACCTAGATTTAAAATATCAAACTGTACTTATTAATCATGAAAGTAAGATGGATATATACAACATTAAATTACTGTGCTATTAAAAAGATATGCTTTCGTATCAATGGAAATTCAACCAGTTGTTTTAGAAACCTGACATATCCAATAATTAAATCTGAAAAGAAAAGAGAGATTCAAGCATACTCAAATCCTCCATTTCAGTCAAGAGAAAAGCGACCTGTCCTGGACATGTTGGGTTTCTCTTAAATTATGCAGCTTAGCAAGGAAGGTGGACAAGAATAAATTAAAACAAAAATTGAATTTTTTGGACATGAGACATGGGTTTTCAAACAACTAATTAAATTATCTACCTACTATGTATAGTTGATCTATTTTATACAGTGCCGAATTTAGAGGGGTGGGGGAGGCAAACTGGGGTCCTTGCCCCCGGGCAGCAAATTTATAAAAACTTGAAAAGGGATAAGCGAGGGCAGCAGTTTTAAATTTTTCCCCCACCTCAGAATCTTTACCCTGAGCAGCAATTCAAGTATAAGATGGGCAAGAGCAGCAGTTTTGTGTTTTTGCCTCATATTGCAAAAGTCCAAGATCTGGCACTGGCTTTATAAAGACCCTATATGGGTTTTTATGTCAAGTAACATACTATTTGTCAAATATAAAATGTATGATAAGTTTTAAATGAAATACAAGTTTGTAGTTGAAATCGATTTAAAATATATTTATAATTAATAAAGAACAGTAATACTTTGGATGAAAATAATTATTTTGGAACATCATTTCAATAACAGTGGACTCCGAAGTTTGCAAACCCTTGGACCATGGGGGATTGAAGATCACAGATCATTGTTGTTCTTTTACTTAATTATGAAGTAAAGCAACGTTATTTATGAATAAAATAATGGTAGAAGTGAATTGCATTGTCACACTTAAATTTGTACAAAATAATGAAAAACTAAATTATTGACAGAATTTAAATTCTAAAACTTTTTCGATTTTGTAAAATGGTATGAACTGTAGTTTATTTTAGGGTTTTTAAAGTTAAAATATTTTATCTGAGATAAAATCAGTATATTGATTATCAGTATGTTGTCATTATTTCTTGTTGTGATGCAAACGAATGATTTTTGGACAAAATTTAAATATTTGCAGCATAAAGCTAAACCTACCTTAATAGTTTATTTATTATTATTATTTTTTTTAATTCCTTCATCTGATAAAGTAGTAGGATATCCCCCCCCTTCGGGATCATCAGAAAGAACAAGTATGTCACAGCCAAGTTTGATGAATCCCTTTAGACTGAAGCTTGTTAGCCACAGGCCATTAGAAAAGTTTTTCTGCCACACATTGAAGAAGCAGAACAATAATTGATTTTATTTTTTCAGGGTTCCCACACTTTTTCGCAGTATGAATTTCAGGAATTTTCCAGGAGTATATATATAAATACCTTGTCTAACCAAGCATAATTGAAAACGCATTTTCCACCCAGCATCTTTAGGCAAATTGAAAAGGATGAAAATCTCAGGATGATTTAAAATTTTACTACTGTCACACGTGTACAGATTATTTCCAACACACCGCCTCAAACAGCGAGCTTTGTACATATGTACCCCGTGTACCAAAGAAGAGATAAGAGCATACAGCTTATACACCAATCACAAAATACTTTCGCAGTGACATAAGAGCTAGCAGTTAGCGATAAAAGAGTTTGAGAACACCAACGGGCTTAGTTCAGGAATTAAATTATTGGATATGAGGAGAGCAGGGCCGAATGTCTACAGCGAATCGCACAATCACTGGGACTTTTTGCGGTAAGCTTTGAGCCCACTGAATTGATTACAATCCTTGTCTCCAAGTCCATGGCAGGAGCGTCAATAAACATGGCAGTGGATTATTACACTTGAAACGCGAGTAGGAAAAAAATTTCGGCAGATCGCACTTACGAAATTTTTTTTTGCACTTTAAATACTAGAAAGAAAACTAAAATAAACAATATTTCCAGAAGTCAATATTAAAATTTCAGGAGTCTAAAGAAATATTAGTAAAATCCAGGAGTTTTCCCAGGGCCCTTAATGTTCTAAATCGAAATCCAGGAGTTTTTAAGGATTTCCAGGAGGTATATGAACCCTGTTTTTTCTAAACATTTAAAAAAAAGACTGCACTTATCTTTAGACTCACTATAGTTTCATATGCATTCAATTTTTTAAAGTAGTAAATGTTTTCTAAATATCATGTCATATAAATAGCACAAAAAACCTATCATGTTGGAATCAATTTTTTATCAGTACAGAAATATTTAATACAAAATATCAGAACAAATTCAATAGGATCTCAAGAAAGAAGTTGCACAAACGTCATGTGTTGCAAAGTCATCATTATGTAGGTGTTAAGTGCCATAAGAAAATTCTACAAATTTTGTGAATGGTGTATAACATTTATTAGCATAAAGCAAAAAAGCCAAAAATAAAATACCTGTAGGTTGTTTGTAACTGTGATAAACTCTTACACCCATAGGTGAATACACTCCACTAGCAACTGTTTGGACATTTTTGCCAGTGAATTTGTCAGCTTTGTAAATACTTTCAGATTCCCAGTCTGTCCAATACAGCCAATCCTGAAATATTTATCACAAGTTCACACATCACAAATATATACTTTTAAATATTTTTTTAAGTATATAAAACTATACTATTCTTTTTTACAGACATATCTACTACATAATTCACCTTAATGCTGTTGAATGTTTTTTTTTACGCATGCAGCAATTCAAGAAAGAAAGGGGAGGAGGGGGGGAAAGGCAAATTTACTATTTTTGAAGCAGATTAAAAAAAAGCATTTACAGGGTTCCTGCTAGAGTGCGAGAATCGCGCATAAATTTCTTAAATCTCACGCTGCAAAATATTACAACACGAGGTATTCTTGTGCTGCAAAATATTCGCCACCTGCGCGTGATTCTCGCACGCTGTTTGAAAGTTTAAAAATGCCAGTTTACAAATACCAAAATTTGCTTTTACTGTACTACAGTCAGATAATGAGCATGCTGCGGCAGCAATGAAGCATCCCCCCCCCCTTCCCTCTCTTGAGTTTCTGTTCAGAGATAATGCGGTTAAATCATCGGAATGCAGAGGGGGGAATATTAATTAATGCTATGGGCATTGAGCTGATGTGTTGATTTTTCTCCTCCTGCTTGCCAGCTGTAAAATGTTTTGTCTTTGTATGTATGTCCATGGTATATGAGTTTTGAGAGCATTTCATCTGTTTGTTTTTTTATATACCAGCACGATCCATGGAATTATTGATAACCTCTGGCAGTTTGAAATTTGGTCCCCCCCCCCACTTTCCATTCTTAGTTGTCGTTCACAGTAAGAGTTAATCAATCTTTTAAGAAGGCACCCACCCCCACCCCCACCCCCAAAAAAAAGAAGCTGAAATTTTCCAGTTAAATGCCGGATAATCTAGCTTATACTGTAGTAAGAATTTGAACTTTGTCACACATATTTGTATCTCACCAACTTAATAGTATAATATACTTTAATATTTATATAAATATTAAGTTATTTTATATAATTTTATTATACTAGATAAATATTATAGTTAATAATTCTTTTGCTTAGTTAAACTGGGTGTGATTCTTTGAGTAAATTTGAATATTCATTAACTTTGAATATCCCTTAACAATTCAAGTGCAAATTTAAGCAATCTTATAGCTGATGAAAATATCAATTTAGAAAGTTTTCCATATCATCAAGCTGTAAAATTTTTTAATTAACGGAAAAATCGGTGTTATTGAAATTGTACTATAAATAAATAAAATGATGTTAAACAATATTTATGTTCTCACTTAATTTTCAGAAATCTCACTCAAAATTTTTGGATGGGTGAGAAATCTCCCCCAGTTTTTTTTTCTAATGGGAACCCTGCATTTAAAAAGTATTTTCATGCAAAATTTAAAAATAATTTCATAAAAGTCTATATTTATCAATTTAAATTTATAAAGCATGAAACCATCCCTGTCAACTTAAATAAAACACAAACCTAATTTACATATCACATTTTTTTTAAGACCTCAGAAAATTCACACATCCCATATTACAAATATCTAAAGACTCAAAATAAATACAAACCTCAAAAACATCCAATGCAAATGGGTGCTTCACTTTAGTAGGGGACAAAAGGACCACTTTTACATTCGAGCCATCATAATCTGAGCTACTGAGAACATGGAACTTAGCATCTGCCCAAAACAACTTCTTTGAAATTAAATCTAAAAAGGAAAAGGCAAACTATGAATACGACCATCAATTTTGTTCATTTTTTTTATTTTTATTCACTATGAATGACTTGTTTCAAATTTATTCAGCAATTAATATTTATTTACTAGATTTGCATTCAGAGCCTTTCACCCAAAACATAAGTAAATTTTAATTTAACAAGAAATATGCTAGAAAGTTTTTAAATAATTATAAGCTTTTCTTATTTTAGATTTGTTGTTCAATTGCTATGTAGCAATCCAGTAAACTTCTGGTGGTCTTGGGCAAAAGTTGTTTAAGTGGCAAGGCTAAATTTTCAAAATGTTGAAAACTATTGATTTTTCAGGAAATTATTTAAATATTTATCGCCAATGGCAACTTTTCATTGTCTGGTACAGGACACTCCCTCTAATATGCACAGGTAGGGACTAAGGATTGTGCGGATTATAGAAATTTGAAGATTATAGGTCATTTGGTTAAGATGGGAAAAAATGTGTACTTTTTGAAAAAATACTGGCAACAGGTACACATGCAATTATACAGAAGTTAATCCAAACTGGTCGGAATAGTTATTTTGTAATTATATGAAAAATACTATAAAACTTTTTTTTTTTTTCAATTTAAAGGCTATATGTTTTAGTTATTTAATAACATTTGAAATTGCACTAGACATTTTCAGCTTATTAATAGGCATTCTTTTGTGCTTGGAGACACTAATTTATTTATTATGTGTTTATTAAAATTATTTAATTGTATTTACCAGTTTGTTTCAGCCCCTAACAGATATTTCTTTAGAGTAATGCAAAATTATTCTGAATGAAAACCTAATCCCATGCCTTTCCATGCGTCAGTACAAATAGTGGATTTCCATAAATGATTATTCTAGTTATTAATATAAATAGGCTAATATTTTATTGGACCTCTTTTTCTGGTCTTTTTATTTTCACGAAAGTGAAAGTTTCATCAGTCTTTCAGAGTCTGTGTAAAAAAACTGAAATGCAATATTATTTGTTTACATGTAAAATGTAAGGCAGATAATAGACATTTGCAGATTAGAGGGAGTGTGCTGCAATTCTTTGAAAATTCACAAATGCACATAACTGATAACCATTTCCCATTATGGTTGCCATTATAAAACAGTTCCTTATATATTATTATACATAATCCTTTGCAGATTAGCATTTTTAGCATCACGAAATATTTCAAGTCAACGTGGTGCAAATATCCAAGATGTAATTGAATTAGAATTCTTTCACCTAAGCAAAAAATTATTTTAAAACAGTAGGGTTTGGCAATTTATCCCTAAATACAGAAGATATTGCCAAGATGGGTTAAGTTTTGAAAACTTATTTTTTGGCACCAAACTTGTCGATAAATCACCAAAAGTGGCAAATCCTGGCATCTTTTGATGTACTACTACTGTTTGCAAACCTAAAAAGCTTGCCTCAAACTTACACCAAGAATCCCAATACAGAGTAAGTAGAATAAAATCTTATAAAAAGAGACAGCTTCAAAGGTGGAATTGACATGGGAAAAAAAAAAAAAAAAAAACTTTATGGCACAAATTCTTGGTACTGTTTAGGAATATAATGTTAGGAATAAGTGGTAATGAAACAGAATGCGGAGATATTTTTAAAAAACTTTGTTATATAATTATAACATAATTGATTTTTTATGCATATAAAACTCAAAAGAAGAAAGAAATAGGCTTTTGAAATGTTCCATTTCAGTAATAGTGGTTGCAAATAAAAGTATTTTGGACTGGTGTATCGTAAAAATATTAACTTTGTTTAGCTTTCATTCAAGAAATTATCTTTTGAGAACAGTAACGAATTATTTCATCTTTCAAATTGCATTTACAACAGAATTTCATGTATTTTTATGCAGCTTTGCAATACTAGTGAAATGCTGAAATGACTACTTGAAGTTAGCCGAATCTGTAGAATTTTTTTTAAGTTTGCAGAAGATTACAGGTTGGAAGTTTTGCAGTGGCAACCAAATAGATAAAACGGGGGAATAAGCAAGCAAATTTGCTTGCTTATTCCCCCTTTCTTCCCTTACGTGAAAGTTTACTCTGTGTTGAGCATCAGCAATTTGTCAACTATTAAAAAAAATACCGATACTAACTATACTTATTCACTGAGACTCTGCATTAAGCATTAACAATTTGTCTACTATAAAAAAAAAAATAATAATAATTCACCAGCCCATGATCTGAAATTTACAAAATTGTGCAATCCTTTTATCACTTGATCTCAAGGCTTCCATAAAATGGAATACAGGAGGTTTTACTTTATGTAATTTAAAATCTTACATAAAACATTGATCATACCTATCGTTAAACCATTAGGCCATCGGATGTCTTTGGAAACAATTGTACTGCGATGGGACCCATCCATACCTGCTCTTTCAATTTTTGCTGGTTCTCCCCAATCCGCCCAAAACATCCATCTATAAAAAAGAAATATATTACATGAATATTAAAATCTGAATGTTGTTAATATTTTATGTATGTACTACAGTGCTTTTTTTCAGCAGCTTATGTATCAGAAAATTTTAATCCCAAATGCAGTCTGCTCCTGTTAATATGAGATAGTTGAAATCCATGATGACTAAACAATGGGTTACATAAATTGGAAGTTACAATATTAATTAATAAAAAGAGTAATATTATAAAATTCAAACAATGATAAGCTTTCTTTTTTTGGTCACAAGAAAAAGATAATAATACAGTGTTATTTACAAAAGTTATTCAGGAACCATATTTCATAAATTTATTGATGTGGTAGTTGGGTACCATAGAAAAATCATGAATGAGCAGACTTTTGACTGCAGTTATAAAAATAAAAAAAATACCCAATAAAAATTAAATTAAGTGTTGACAAAATTCTAAAATCATAAAATTTCAAATATAACAGTTGTTTTCTTTTGTGTATGCAATTCTTTTTTCTCTGCATGAAATATTTTACATTTAATAAGCCATTAAAGAAAATCATTATCCTTTATAAATTTTATTCTTGCAACTTTTCATTGCACACATGCAGTGGACAAGTTGATGCCAAGGTGATTTCTATACTTAATTTTAATAAAATTCATTGTGCAATTTTAAACAATAACCAGGGGTCGCGCTGTCGATCGCCGATGTCACAAAATGCAGAAATAAAATTAGTTTGGCGAAAATATTGACAATTGCTTTTCTTAATGATGTCCAGAAAAATCTAATTTGGCAAAATGTTAAAAAGAGCCAGCGCAACCCCTGAATAACTATTTTTTTTTAAGTTATTTCTTGTATAAATAAGATTATGGATCTCTTAGTCTGCTGAATAAACATCAAAATTTCTAAAGTTAAATTAAACTGATGTTAAAACAGCGTGATCGTCTCAGGTATCGTCTAAAATTGCTTCACGGGTCACAGGTTTGCTATCCCTGAGCTACAGGAAAGTTACATTTACATTGCAAGGAAGCACCTTTCAAGATATCTGAATTAAACAAAACAAAATTTGCAAACTACCATTTGGTGGATAGCTATCATATATATAATTAATTCAATACAATAAAGGCAAACTAATAAAAGCCACAGAGAATTGAGATTACTGATAAAGGCAAATCTGCAAAAACCAGAAAGTTCATGTACAAAGCATTTTATTAGAGATGGTTATTTTATTGGTCACCATCAAAAAATTTGCACACCTACTACGATTCTACCACATCAAAAATGTGCAAATAAATGACAGAGTCTAAAAAGATGGGAGTTTTTTTTTTTTTTTTTTTCTTGTATCACTCAAAGATGCATTTATAGCTCCCTGAGAAGACCCAATAATTTAGAGCATCACTGGAAAGGGCGTTATTCCCAGATCAACACCTTTTTTTTTTTTCATCTACCAACCTACACAGAGAGAGGACATATGGCTCTACAGGTTTAATGTGCATGTTCACTACATATACACGGTGATCTCTACTCTGCCAGGATATGAACTTGAGTCCTCTGATCCAGAGTTATGCACTAACCAACTGGGCTATCACGGCCCTAATCAAGAGTGTGACTGATGAAGGCTAAATGACAATTTTATGATCAAATACTAAAATAGTATCACAATCTTTTAAGCAGGGTTGGAAAAAAACCCGGTTTATTTGAAAAACAAACAAACAACAACAACAAAAAAAACCAGGTTTTTTTTGGTTTAAAAAAAAAAATCCTTTTATAATTACCTGTTACATACTTATAAATAAAATTATTTGTAAAATGTTCAAATAATTAATATTCCTTCCGAGAGTAATATAAACAAAGTAAATAAACAATTGCTGCTATACTTATGTGGACATTAAAATCATTCAATTTTTATATTTCATTTAGAGATACTATTTTTATATTTAGTATATAATATAATACAAAGTTAATTGTTTACTACATTTTACATGGAATCTTGCACTTAGATTCATTAGTAATAATGGTAATAAGTTGCTCAAAATGATATTTTTAAGGTTTAAAATAAGTTGTTAAAACACAAAACCTCTATTTTAAAAACAAATTAAAAATGCAGCTTATAATTTAAGTTTAATTAATACATTTTAATAATGATAAAACAATAAGGTATCTATTAGATTGATATAAAAACTTATTGTTGATACTTATAAGGATAATTTAAAAAGATATCAGAACATATTCTATCTGTAGTCTTCAGAATTTTAAATTATTCTTTTGAAAAAACCAATTGCTTTTTTTGAGAAAAAAAAAAAAAAAAAAAAAACCATTTGGTTTACAGCATGCCAACCCTGCTTTTAAGCTTAAAAAAAAATAAAAAAAAAAAAACTTATATTATTCTAAAAAAAAGAATTGATCATTCAAATGATTTTTTAACATACTGTGGTGAAAATAAATAGTTTCATTACGTGTTGCAGATCTCTAAAATTATGACATAAAGAGTTAAACTGTCTAAGAAAAGAACTTGTCAGATTTTTAGGTTTAAGTCTGCTTGGTTGGAGGGCTATCGCCCCCATCACCCTCCCTCTGGGATCTGTCACTGTCAGATAATGGGTAATCAAGCTGTAATGATCAATACTCACCCTTCAAGAGGATTCACAACAATTGCTCGGGGTTCATCCAGGTTCGTTCCGAACAACAGCTTTATCAGCTTTCCATCGAGAGAAGCTACGCTGATAGCATTCCTTCCTGTATCAGTCCAGTAAACATTGCTGTGAATCCAATCCACTGCTAGGCCATCGGGCGTAATTATTTTGTCTTTCACAATAGTTTGACTTTCTTCTCCATTATCAATACTTGCACTAAGAGGGGGAGAAAAATGCAGACTCAATAAAATGGAAGTACTGTTATATGACAGGACTAGAACTAGATTGCACAAGATTGGATCAAAAAGTAAGGTTACAAATGCCTGCAGTGAAACGTGTACAATTTATTTCATACAACCAATATAGACAACTGATAGTATATTAGATTATTTTTTTGACGTAGTCTCCAATACAATCAATTTAGACATTTGTCACTTCCTGGGGAAAAGTTTAAATATTCATTCCCTCTTGGTAAAAATCCTGTACTCGCATGTTCAGTCACATTGTTGCGACCAGAAGCTTATTGTTGTACACCAACAGCCTTCCTCCCTTAGTTATGTGAGAACTCATACAACTTACAAAGGGTTTCTACAGATTTCACAGCTTTTGCTTTCCGGAATTTTGTGTTTCTATTTTTAACATTACATCCTATAGTTAATATTTTATTTTTTTTGGCCCCTTTTTTTACAAATAATGATAATAATAAAATTAGTATATACAAGAATCTTATTTGATATCACTGGATTCTAACAAAAACCATGTAGGATAAAATTAAGCTTATTTCAACTGCACAAGATGTGCTCATAAAGAACAAACACATTTCAAAATTATTTATAAGGCTGAACGAGAAAATGAAAATGAAACAATTTCTATACTTAGGTTCAAACAGAAAATATTTTCTTGATTTTACCGCAAAATTCAATTTTTCTTGCATTTCCCCGACCTTTCTTCAATTTCTGCTAATTTTCCAGACTTTTTTCCCCAAATCCCTGACCAAAACTCATTTCCCTGACTTTCCAGGTCTGTAGAAACCCTGTTACAGGAACATCATGCTGTTGGAAAAAGTTTTATTTGGACATCATCAACCTTAACCCTTCACCTTCCCTACAGCCTGGACCATGCTCCAAGTGACTTTCACCCTTCTTATCACATTTTTTATATTACATACCGATTTTTATATAAAATTTAACATTTGATTTCAATACATATAAAATTACACAACTCTTAAAACTGGACAAAATCAGCCCCTGCACCTGCTAGTTTAGAGTTTTTTCAATTATTTTCTCAAGTTCTACAAGTTTTTTTTACGTAACTGAAGATGGAAACATAATTTATGGGGTATTCAGGATTTTATTTTACATTTTTAGAGCTGTAAAAAGCATTTTTGTCATTTCAGTTACTTGCTTGGCCATTTCTGTACCATAAGCATAATTTCTGTCCTACCAGGGCTACAGAAAATTTTAAACTACAGAATGCAAAATACAATATATATGTATCTATTTTTTATCATTAGACATCAAATAAACATTTTGGATTTAAAAAAAAAAGGAAAGGAAAAAAAATCTTTCCATTAAAACTATGTGACAGAAATGATGAAAAATCCCCAATTTTATTTTATCCATTTTGTGAGAGAATCACTCATAAACATTATATTAAAAAAAAAAAAATTACATTTTTATTTTCATTACAGAAAGTGTTGTCATTAAATTAGGTACATTAGTGTTCTTTTTTTTTATCTAATACCAGTATTTTTCATCAATTCTAAACTTGATAAATCAGCTTTTGTGTCCATTTACCATAAGTCAGGACAGTGGCCACTCGTGGGTTATTGAAATGGAGGTTCGCAAAACAAATTTCAAAAAATTAAACATGCAGATACGAAGCAACTTACGGGATAAAATATACTTGCGCTTTTAGCAGTTAAAGGAAAACAATACATCCAACTTCAAGAAAACAAGTAACCTCTAGTCTTACATTTTGTCACCTGGATAAGTTTTAGAGAAGGCGTTGGCTTGAGTAGTTTTATTTCAATTTTCCTTTCCAAATATAATGTTGAAGCTTTAGCTCCAACAATTTTTTTTTTTAAATGCACCAAAAAATGATTAAAATAAAGAAAATTTTTTTTTAATGTATTAACTAACTGGGCATAACAAAACAAGGGAGAATTCAAAAGAAAACCACAAATAACAGTCTGTTTGGACACTAAAAATGTGCAAACAGAATGAATTTGCAATGCCTCCTTACCCCTACTGCTTTTCTACCCACTTCTGTTCTCAAAAAGTGGTTCAGAAGGTCATTCCTCTGATCGCACATGCGATCGAGGGTAAACCTGTTGTTTTATGCTGTAGTAATACAGTCCGTTAACTAAGATGAGTGTATTTAATAATAGTGGGAGCGGGAAGAGAGAAAACTCATGTTTTAAATACATAAAAATTTGTAAGTGTACCTAATATATTTTTAAAAATCTAATTTGTTAATTCATTTATTTTTTCCTTTGGGGGTTGGTTCACTTGCTTACATAAAAGAGCCACCACTGGATCAGGATATAACATATTATCATTAGACATATAGAGTCCCTAAACAGGGTTTCTACAGATTTCTCAGCTTTTGCTTCTCTGACTTTCCCTGACATCTATCATGTTCTTCCCTGACTTTTTATCTAGCGTGCTTTCCTGAATTTTGAGTTTCTATTTTTAATATTACATTCTTTAATTAATAACTTTTTATATATTTTGCCCCTTTTTTACAAATAATAATAATAATAATAATAAAATCAATATACACAAAAATATTATTTAACATCACTGGATTCTAACAAAAACCATGTTTGATAATATTTTAGGATAAAATTAAGAATATTTCAACTGAACATGATATGTTAATAAAGGACACACTTTAAAATTATTTATAAGGTTAAATAAGAAAATAAAAATAAAACAATTTCTACAATTAGGTTCAAATAGGATGTATTTTTTTATTTTGCTGCAAAATTCAAATATTCTTGCATTTCCCTGACCTTTCTTCAAATTTCCCTGACTTCTTTCGCAAATCCCTGACCAAAACTCATTTACCTGACTTTCCAGGTCTGTAGAAACCCTGCTAAAGAATCTTTATGTCTAATCTCAGATGGCATTGGTCTAGAAACTTAAGTCTAGTATGATCAATCACAGGAGGATTTGAATATAAAAGGCTAGACAATTTTTGTAGGAGTGAAGAGAGCTAAGAAATTCCATAGCCTACGGGTCCTGTAAAGCTTAATCCAGCTCTGATCACAAAAATCATCACCAACTCTATTTTCATCTTTGACACATAAGTAGTTCTTTTATTGATAAAATAAACAGAAATAGCCTACCTATAGATGCTCTCTTCAAGCACATCTGTCCACACAACAAGGTTCTTCTTAAAGTCATAATCTATTGCTACTGCACTACGCAGCCCACTAGATACTAAAGTATATTCCGAAGTTTCCAGATCAATTTTACGTAAATCTCTACGATTAGCAAACAGCAACGCTCCATGACCAACTGAAACAATTCAAATTATGGATTAATTATCATTTATATATTTAATTAATAAGCTTTTATAATTAAACAATTGATCAGTAAAGTTTTACTGAAAAGTGAAAATTATAATTTCCATCATTGCTAAAAAAATCGAAGAAACCTGATGTAATATTAGTTAACCCTAAAGTAGATATGAAATTCGAAGATTAACTATTTATACAAGAAGGCATCAATTTATTTTGTAATGAAATCCAACTAATAACTTAATAACTACATAAAAAGTATATTAACTTATGTAAAGGAAACAAGTTTCAGAAACATCAAAAAATTTTGACAGTTGAGTATGTGGACTTACGTTGAGCCTTGCATCGGCGATGGTTAGCTGGTTCAATACTGTAGCCATCCAAACAAGAACACTTGAAACTTCCTTTAGTATTATTACACAGTTGTGAACAGGAACCGGGTATTTGGCATTCATCAATATCTATAAGATAAAAGTTTAGTCAATTAATGATAATATAGCGTTGCACTGCAGAGCTGTTTTTGTTTTGAATTCGGTGCCACGTGTGATGCCATTTTAAAAAGTGAAATTAATAAATAAATGGTGCTGCCATCTATCAACAATATTTTAAAAATGGAACATATTTTTGTATTACTTGAAAATGATAAAAATTATTGATAAATATGAAACTAGATAAAGATTTTAAAGTCCAAAATATTATTTATTAACTAAAAAATACATGAAATCAAATTAAATTTTTAGAGATCGAAACGCCATAAATAATTCATTTTCTTATCCAAGTTCATGTGCATTTCCAATAAATATTTTGTAGTGCTGCCATCTACTATGTGTTATTAAAAGTTTTACGAACTTGAAATGAACTTTGAAAAATATATTTGAAAAAAAATTGTTTTTGCAATAAAATTTAGAATACAAGGAATACGTATACACATTAATTCAATTGTTTTTACATCCGTATTATTATTTTTATTATTATTATTATTAGTAGTAGTAGTGGTAGAAGTATTTGCTAAAGAACTTTTTTATTTATATAGCAAAGAGAAAACTTTTTTTAATACATTCTAGACATAAAAATAAAAAAATAGAATGTGTATTAATACAGTAAGATATTTTTATCAGATACAACAAAGAAACGATATAAAGTAAAAAAGCAATAAAAATGAATGTATCAGTTCAGTAATGCATAAAAATAATAGTTTTATGCATTTTTTTTTTCTTTTCTTTTTTTTTTTTTAAGAGCCCAGTTGGATTAGTGATTTAATAGCATTTTAGAGTGAAATTAAAATTAACTAAGTTAACTAGTTTACCAGAAAATTATAACATTAAATAAAATATGTAAAACGTATAAGTAACAGGTATACACTAGAGAGTTCGGGCTCATTTTTTGTAGCCCGAGTCCGTCCGAGCCTGAGCAATATTATTTAAGTCGGAGCCCGAGCCCGAAATTTCAGCTAAAGATGAAAAAAAAATCAAATTACTTCATTGATAGAATACAATGAATTTTGCCATTTGTGCAAATTAAAGACAAATATAGTTCCAAACTCTCAATGCACTTTCTAATTCTTCATGCTTATCAAATAATATCAATATTATTCATCCATGCTTATCAAATAATGTCATTTCTCATGACTAACTAAGCAATATAAGCCGCGTTCTGAAATATCCAAAGAGCTTCACGCACCTTCTAGGCGACCGTGGCGCTATTTTATTTTTTTTTTTTTTATAAGTATACTTTTATTTTTCTCATGAATCACTTTTTAAAATCTATTTCAAGGAGTATGTTTAATAAATGAGAAATTTTTCACGAGCCCGAACGCAATTGTGAATTGCAGCTCGGGCTCGGGCTGAGCCCGTCTCATCTCTAGTATACACACGAAGATATGTAAGAAAATTGAATTGTTAAATCATAATTATCAGCTTCTAACGATAAAAATATACTGCAAAGTGTTAAAAAATATATAAAAGTAATAATAATAATACAATATATTAAATTTTAAACTTTCAAATATGAAAGTTTAAATCATAACCCTAAAATAAAGTGCAATGGAATTTCTATAGTAAATTTTCTTTCTTAAAAAGAAATACGGTCACAAATTAAGGAAAACCAAAAAAAAAAAAAAAAAAAAAAATGTTGAGTTTACTTATAGCGAAAAGGTACAAAATAGCTATTCGTATTATAATAATTGTAAAGTATTTACCTTTACAGGAGCGATTGTCCAACAACTGGTAACCGGCATGGCACTCACAGTGATAGCCCACGATGTCGTCAACACATTTTTGGGAACATCCACCGTTGTTAAGGAGGCATTCGTTCACAACTAACGAGAGATGAAAAGAGATAACAATTTAAACATTTTTTTTTTTTAAAAATGAAGTATTTTTTGCAGGTTTATTAGCTAAATAGTCAATATTTAGGCGCACGTTTATCACATTCAAAGATGTATGAAAAGAGATCTTGGCGGCATCCTGATGCGTCAAGCAATCTCGATGCATCCCACAATAACTCCAAAAATTTTTTTCATGAGGGCAGCGATAAGTATTTTATCAAAGCGTGCAAAATTTTGCAACGGAAGCCTAAGGGGGAAATTTACTGTTTCATTTTTCAATGATAGGAGTGAACAGTTAAAGTTGGATCTGAAGGCTAATAGAACGCCCTAAAGGCCTTATTACACGAAGGAATTTTCGTGCGATTTGGTTGCTGCAACCAGTTGCAGAAACCTCTTTCCTGGAAATTTCCCTCGGTTACCTAGGGAACAGTCAACTCCAACTTTTTCGTTCAGAGGAGAAAAAATTGCAGGTTGCTGGAAATCCAGCCAATCGTAGTGCTTCCTATTTCTACGTCACAACACAAGATGGCGGAAGAGTCGGCGTCCGCCATACCCATGGACTTACCGTTCGTAGTGAAAGGGGTGAGCGGAGCGTGTGCGAAAACAAAATGTCCGTGAAATGAAATATCCGCATGGAAATTGATTTGATTGAAGAAAAGAAAAATAAATATCAATCCGATCCGAAGATATACGAGGTATAAGCAACCAACGATATGCTATTTATAATTACATGCTCTAGCAACCGCCAATTCGTTGAATCTCTGACGTTTGTGAACACAGCACGGTTTGTTTACTGTGGCAACCCTGCGTGCTCATCTGGGCTCCCTGACTTGCGGGAATGAATTGCAGCAACTGGTTTCTGCAACCAAAATTGCTCTAAATTTCGTCCGTGTAATAAGGCCTTTAAGTCCCACCATTCAGGATCAAGTGTGTTTATAACATTCGGCAGGCAGTCGGAAATACCACTGGTGATTTAAAACGCATGCATTAAAAATCTAACAATCATTAAGAAAGCAGTACGTTTTTAAGGCTCGTACTTACGGCATTTGGTGGGTTCATCTTCCCAATTTCCACAGTCGTTTTGGTGATTGCATGCCAGCTCTATGGAGATACATTTCTGATTTCCACAGTCGAACTGAGTTTTGGGATCGCACTCCCTGGGAACCAAGGCTGTGGGTTAAAAATATGATCTCAAGAAACAGTATACGAAACACAATAATATTGGTCAGTAAAATATTTATGAAAGTTAAAAGGAAATGAAAACGACAGCGCTTAACTGCTAGATCCATAATGCGTCAATTGATGACGCATTATGGATTTCGCTGTTTAGGTTGCAATCGTTTTGCACGTGGCTGCAGATTCCACTTACTGTTTTTGAAAGGAATTATTTTAAAATGAAGAGCTGCCGCGAAGAATTATATTTAACGCCACGCTATACTTTCCAGAATTACAGCTACGCGCAGAATTTATTTTAGGTTCAAAATGCTAAAAATGAAGTTGCTGCTCGAAAGCTGCAGTTATTGGGGGCTGCTTAAAAAAATAATCCATAGTTTCTTAATGTCGTGTAAAAAGCAACAGTAGGTAAATATCTGGAAAATTCTGTACTATAAAAAGAAATAAAAGAAGAAAAATGCACGCGTTTTAAAATTTTAATATATTATGATATTCATAAATAAAAAAACCTTGTAGATAAAACTTGTATTATTTGTCGCACAATGTCTTATATAAACACTGGTCAGAAACGAAAAAGTAACGTTGAGTAAATCAGTTATTATTTTACGACAGTTAAAGCTAATATTTTATATCGATAACTGCATAAATTTTTACGCAAACTTTAAATAGTACGAGTTATTTTTTCAAAATCATACATTTCTCCAAAGTAGTAATCGAACCATACTGTATTGTTATTTTTTGTTGTAGTCAAGGCAAATCACACTAGGGATATATGCAGAAAGGAGGAATGAAGATGATTTGTTAAATTTTAGCACCAAATACTAATTGTGATAAAATTGCTATCTCTATTTTTCATGGCCTGATTACTGCTGTGTTCGCTATGCTGAGCTGAAGGCACCTTACTTTTGCGTGCACCTTTAAAAAAAGAACGATATTTTCCACTCATTTTAATTTAATTTTCCCATTTAAAAAAAGGGATAATTTTAAATATGAACAATTTCAAAGGTGAACTGTTTACACCTATGTCGAGAATATAAAAGGGAGGGGGAAAAAAACAGGCTTCAGCGGGGGGAGGGGAGGGGGAGTGTGTGCCGGGAATTGTCCCCGGCTGAAGAATGCGATATCCCTGCCTAGAGAAATATTAATGGATCCCTGCCGGAGATGCTATTTAACCCCTGCTGGAGAAATGTTAAATTAATGTCTGTCCCTACAAGTTCAACAGCACCCAATGATTTTAAGTATTGAGAATAAAAATTTCCCTTTTGTTTACTAAGGAGCAAGCTAAAAACATCTCTTTGAAATAGATATTCACAAGCCTGCAGTGGCGGATTAATGCAAGTTTGTCGGGGGGGGGGGTTAGTTTGTCGGTGGGGACAGTTAGTTAGAAGATTGATATATACGTCCATTTTATGGTAGTAAAATAGGGTCGTTTACATTAATTTCTTTTGTCTCGGGGGGAGCGGTTGCCCCCTCCCCCCTCCCTCCTTTTAATCCGCCCTTGCACGCCTGGTGCCACTTCTCATTCTGTAACTGATGTCAGGTTTGAAAGGAAGACTGCAAATGAAGGAACAAGCACTGCTTTTCCGCGAGCTGGATTTGAGGGTAGACGTAGAATCGACATAAGCAGGAATATATGTGCATAGAAAATCGGTGGACGACTTTTGTTTGAATTTTAAGTCACTTCCCAGACAAGTTGGCGACTTCATTCGTCGTGTAATACATAATCTATTATGTGAGTGGAAAACCTTTTTCTTTCTTCCTTTTCAAATGTCCCTCCCTGGAGAACATGTTCAATTCGCACCCTGCCAGCATTGCTAAGGAATGTAATCCCGCACTATTTTTCGTTTCACGGGATTTCGGGATTGAGATTTGTTGATCCCGCGGGATTGACATTGCATTCAAATAAAAATTAATTTTAATAGATAAAAGTAGGAAAAAGTAAGATTGTTAGCACTATCAAGTTTCATATTTTATCTTATTTGATAATTAATGCAATACCTTACATAAATATGAAACTTATAGTCTTTCCGTGAGATCCGGATTGCATTCCCTATACATTGCTTTTATTTGCTAAATTATTAGAGTAACCCAACCCGGCTGGAGACAGGCACTGGGAATTGCACAGTGCCAGAGAGTGCCTCAACCGATATTTCTACCAATCTCATCAGGGCAAATCCCCTCAGACTCCGCGCAGGCGCAGAGTAATCAAACGCAATCTTGCAGGTGCTGTGCCGCGGACAGTTCCACCCACAGATTTTTATTGTATTTTCCGGATTTTTTAAGAATATTTTTGGGGAGATTTTTATTATTGATACGTGATAGCTATACTGACTTCAGTCAGTGTAAGGTGCAAATATTAAGAAAGGATAAAAAAAAAAATATTTGAAATTATAGATAACATTTCGTATAATTAATATACTGGGTGTTCCAAAAATGACCGGTATATTTGAAAAATCGATAAAAACTAAACGGGCAGCGATAGAAATAAACCGTTTGTTGCAATATGGTTGGAACAACAGTAAATTTTCAGGCAGACAAACTCAAAATTAGTTACAATTTTCAACAACAGATGGCGCTGCAGGCTTCAACAACAGATGGCGCTGCTGGCGCTTCAAAATGCAGAACAACAGATGGTTCTGCATTTTGAAAGATATAGAAGAAAACGCAGTCTGTGAGTTCGCCATTCTGTAGGTCGTCTTTCTGCTGTAAGCGTGTGCTATTCGCAGATTGGAAGCTTGCTGTGAAATGGCGGAACTCACAGAATGGCGAATTCACAGACTACGTTTTCTTCTACATCTTTCAAATCGCCTGCAGCGCCATCTGTTGTTGAAAATTGTAACTAATTTTGTGTATGTCTGCCTGAAAATTTACTGCTGTTCAAACCATATTGCAACAAACCGTTTATTTCTATCGCTGCCCGTTTAGTTTTTATCGATTTTTCAAATATACCGGTCATTTTTGGAACACCCGGTATATACATTATATGTTATATTTATATACACGTTATAATTAAATATTTGTTGTTATTATTATCTAAGTAGTCCTTCCCTTCATCACTCTTTATAAAAGTCTATAGTAGAATATTTGACTTGAGCTTGGATTGTTTTATTCTTCAATTGATTATTCTACAATAATACAATGTTAACCAAGGTAAGAAAAAAGAGAAAAAATGTATAGACAAAAATTATATTTTCTTACTCGGGCAGTCCACTTCGTCAGAACCGTCTGTGCAATCTTTGACGCCATTGCATTGGTGAGTGCCAGGTATGCATCGTTTGTTGTGACACTGGAACTGGTCGCTGCGGCACTTGACTGTACCTGAAAAAAAAAAAATGATGACACACTTGCCTGAATGCGTATGCAATTGACACTATGCACCGTTTGTTGCACTGTTATTCGAAAAGCAATAACTTTGGGGAAAGCAAAAAACAATGAATTTAAATCATTCTAAATTTCGCCACTAGATAGTGCTGGAGGCAGAAAACTAAATAACATTGTTTTAAATATACCCGCCCTTTGCAGAAATAACATGGCTTAGCCGGGGCCATCGCGATTCTACAGGGCTTGCTTGTACTCTCCGATGAGTCATCTAAAGAGGCCTACGGATGATCACTTATTGGTTCCAGGTCCAGCACTTAGATACGTCATCCAAAGACCGAATCTAGCCAATGAGGAAACGTCCGTAGGCCTCTTTCGGAGTGCACTGGCTTGGTGGAATATTGTATAGCAAATTGGCACAGTCTACAACATGCTGTGATGTAGATTGTGCCAACTGCCATACAAGATTCTTCGTGACTGGCTTATCAATGTCATATTACGTCATTTTTGAGTGGATTTACAACACACAGGGCTGTATCATTTTACAGAAAAATGTGTGGTAAAATTACAGGTATTTCCTTACACAGTAAGACAAGTTCTAATCTATTACAGTAAATTACAGGTATTCTCTTACAGGTGTTTCCCTCCGACACGTGACTGAAGCAGTCGCGTATCGATATAGCCCACTCGTCACGCTTTCCGTACTTACAGTTAGCTTCGTCGGATCTGTCTGGACAGTCGGCGTCTCCGTCGCACTGCCAGGACGCGTGGATGCAGTCCCGGGAAGCGCACATGAACTCCCTGTCGTTGCAAGGCGATCGGATGGTCGTCTTCGGACACGTGTTCTCGTCCGATCCGTCCAGGCAGTCGAAGTCGCCGTCGCAGCGCCACCTCTCGGGAATGCACTTGCCGTTCAGGCACATGAATTCGGTGGACGAGCAGGTCACGTTGGCTGCAGAAAAGAAACACAAGTAATGTAAAATAATTTTTTAAAGTCAATTCCTACTTAGGTCAACAAAGAAAAATTTTATTTTAGTTACTTTTTATTATAATTAATTAATTAATGCAGGGCTATTTGTGAAGCAAGGGTCGATACCGTTAATCCAGTTTGTTTGTTGAGTTTATTGTTTTCATTCATTTTTAATCCCACGTAACAGGATCTAAAATTAATTAATTAAATTTAATTAATCAATTAATATTTGAAAAAACTGTATTAACATCCAGTGTCATCCACAACAAGTTTAAAAAATGTATTTGAACTTGAGTGGATGAATAAAAAGTATTTTATTAACGATTGAAAATTTGAACATATATAAATATAGGGAGAGTGTGAACTAATAGTAGGAATTGAATAAGAAATATTGGGGCTGATAACCCCTCTCTAATTTGGAACTGACATAAACGTAAAAGTTCTATAATTTCCTTGGAGAAGAGAATAATACGGAAGAGGCATGAGGGTGAAAAGTGAAGCCACAACTGCAACCGGTTTTTCCTGCGTCCGCTAGTTCTTCTGTGGGGCGAAAATGAAGTAACCTTCCGCGTAGTCTTAGGGGTCGTGGCTTGTAGTTAAAGAGCCGTATGATGTGGCATGGTATATTTATCGAGCTATGCCCCCCAGGGCTACGAGTACAGTTACTTCATTTTCGCCCCACAGAAGAACTAGCGGATGCCTACTCCTTATTTATTATTCGTTCCTCCAAGATATTTTCAGACTTTACGGTTATGTCAGTAACTGAGATACATTCAGAACAGTTCACCTTCATAAGCGTAGCACGATCAGAAATTTTAGAGAAGTAACTATCGAATTCCAGAGCAGAGAAGGGAAATTCCTCTAAAATTTTTGGAAAAAAAAAGTTTCAAATGAAAAGATTTTTAGACAAAATTCAGGGGTGTGGGGGCGCGGAATGAACACAACTGAAATCTCAAATGGACGATATCGATACGAGGCTATTTCAGTCACGTGCCGGTGGAAAATATACACTTCAGCCAATCAGAGTGAAGGATTGAGCATCAACGGAAGCGCCTTTTTACAGTTGATTTCCTCCCAGGGTCACGTGCTGGATGAAAAATGACGTCACATCGATATCGTCCACTGCAGTGTTGCTTTTGTACTCTATAAAAATAAAATTTTAACGAGAAATCCAGAAAGCGTGTAATTTACTTGAAACATATTTAAGAATCGAGAAAAGAGTAGACCACACTTACGACAGGCCGCCTCGTCGCTCATGTCACCACAGTCGTTATCTTGGTCACACACCCAGCGACGTGTAATGCATTTGTTGTTATCACAGGTGAATTCCTCTCCTGTGCAGGTGATTTGGCCTGAAAAAAAAAAGATACATATATATTTTTTTCGGCTATATATAAAACTGAATTTCACTTATATGTATAACTGAAATATTAATTTTGATGCCATGTAAAACTTGAAGTCGCCCCAAAATGTGTTTTTCTTAGTGACGAACCTGAAATGTAAGAAACAGAAAGGGGAAAAAAAGAACACAAAAAAAAAAAAAAAAGAAGAAAGTTACGATAAAAAAAAAAAAAAAAAAAAAACAGAAATGGGTATTTAACCAATAACTTAGCTCCAATGATTAAAACAATAGTAATTATTCGTTTACAATTAGTTTAACCCATTCGTGCCTGGATATTTTTGCGACTTTCTTCTATTTTTGCTAACACTAGCAGTAATTGATAAATTTCTGATGTCAACTTTTTGAGCAAGGAATGATTTCATTTAAAATCAATATGTATAAAAATTGAAATGTCAACATCCTATTTGGCCATATCAAAATATTTTGTGGAATTGAAGTCCAATACTCGCGAATAAAGGCTAGGAAAAATAAATAATGTTTTCGACTGATAGCGAAAATGCCGTCCCAAAAAAGGGACGCTAGGCATAAATGGGTTAACCATCTGAAGCGCAACCATTTAGACATCAGTAGACCAAATGGATAGACTGCCCATTGCCCAACGACAGTCAGCTTTGTCAGGAAACTTCTTGAGCTCATTGGCGCCAGATGGGCTATTCCATCGACCATCATGTTGTTGGTACTTAAATGGATCGATGGCAACGGCTTCTTTTTTTCAACATTGGGATCATTTAACCATATTTTTTTGCGACTAGCAGTGAAAGCGCCGAAATAAGGTGGTTTCTCGCAAGCACCACGCGACAAAGGGTTGAAATATACTTTGTCGACAATAAAGTAAAAAGTCCCTCTTTTATGATAAAGACATACTTTGGAATATGTTTTGCCGTTTATCTGTACTTTTACGATGGATTAGAAAATGTTCAGCTCGCAATATCTACAAATTATATTTAGTGACGAAAGCAGTATTAACTAAGCGCATCTCGAAAACTTAATCTTTAATACTGGCGTTTAGTCTAAGCTGACCAAACATCCCCAATTTTCAGAAACAGCACAATTTCAGGATTTTTTTCAGTTTGTTACCAAAATGTAAAACAGCAATTGGGAACACAATTTTTATTATATAAATTATTTCTTAAGAATTTTTTAAAAATCAGCCAATGTTAATAATGTTTTAAAGAAATAGAAGTTATATATATGTGTGTGTGATATAAGCATTCGATTTTAAAAATGTCCCCAATTCTTATCCCAGAATTGGGGACACCATGCTGATTCGTCCCCAATACTTTGTTAAAAAATCTGGCTTCGCTAGTTTGGTCAGAACGTTTATCGAATTCGCTAACTGGTGAATGTCATCAGCTTACTATTCAAAAATCCCGCTTCAAACTTCGCCGAATGAGCAGGGGAATGTCCTCTGCTTTCTAAAGAACATCTTTTCTACGAAAAATTGGCACTTGAAATAAAGAATCTCAAGTCCATTCTTGAAAAAGTCCCCAAATGAATGTATGGGTGTCATTTACGTTCATTCGAGCACACTGTATCTCTAGGAAAAATCTCCAAATGAACTGACAAACAGCACTCTCGTTTAATGAAACACCCTTTTCAGGGAAAAGAAAAAAGAAAAAGAAAGAGACCAGTCAAGCAGTCATAATCAAAATAGTAAACATGTCGCGATAAGCAGACACAAATCATATAACACTTACGGCAATTATCTTTTTCGTCAGAACCATCGGCGCAGTCTTGCTGACCATCGCATCGCCAAGTTATAGGGATGCACAGTCCGGAGGTACCGCCGCAGCTGAACTGGTCCGGGGCGCAGGTTTTGTTATCTTCAAAAGAAAAAGAGAGAAATAACATTATTTAAAGAAATTTACAATGAGAAGGAAATAAAATATTTAGTCAGACAAAGAGTGGGGATGGACGCGAGACGAAAAACAGGCCTATATGATGAAGAAATTACTTGCAGTTTTAAATTTATGAGTAAAAAGCGTTTTGAATAAACTTAGGTTCTTTATATTAAACACTTCAGTTGTAAAAGCTTGATTTTAAACCGAGTAAGTATAAGAAACAGAAAACAAATGAAAATTAATATTAAATATGGCTAGTGGCGCAGAGAGGGAGGGGGAGCAGGGGAAAAATCCCCAGGGCCTCAGCTTGTGAAGGGGCCCCACTTTTGCTGTTTATATGATACTTAATGGTGTGCTGTCAATTTTGTAAAAAAAAGTCCAAATTCAGATTATGTCCCCGGATGTTTCAAATTAATTTTTGAATGAAATTACAAAAAGGCAGCTAGAGCATAAACCACCAATTTGACAAAAACGAGGAGTGTTAGTGATTGAGTCTTCTTTTGCAAGAAAAGTAGACATGGACGGTGTTATTCAACGGTTTGCTATGACTAAAAGTAGAAAAGATTTATTTAACAAGAAATCATTTTTTTTTCCGAGACACATTGTTAAATAGTGGAAGAAAGGGTATAGCCAGAGGAGAGACTATGGACCCACCCAACCTCCGGAATTTTGAATTTTCCTTAACAAAATGTTAAAGGTCAAGACTTTCTATCAGAAATTTTGAAATTTCCACTCTTTTGGCCTTCTGAAATTTTTTGTCTGCCTGTTTGCATAGAAGTATGAATAAAAATATTCATTTTTTCAATACTGAGGAAACATGCCATGCAAAAATGTTAACGTTTCAAATACAGTTTCTCTATGGAGGTGACGAAACCTTCAAAGCAAAAGTTGGTATTTTTTAGAGCATGTATTTATATTAAAGTATAATACTCTTTTAAATGAATAATTTTAATTCTATTAATTATTTTCCAATTACAATTAATTTAAAGTTTCTTTAAATGATTAATAATTTTAGTAAGGAATAAACGATTGATCTGATATGACATCAAAAGGATTTCTGGACAGAAAAAGGGACCCACAGATTTTATCCCCGGGGCCCCGACTTGGCTCTTTGCGCCTCTGATATGGCATCTACATCACAAGGCATGCTGCAAAACAATTGCAAAAACTTTGCCTCGTCTCCCAAAATCTCTGTATTGTAATGATAAAATATCTGTCTAGTCTCGTCCATTACAGTCGAACAGCACCCTCTTTGTGATCCCATTTGTAATCATTTGATCCAACCATTTGATCTCACCATTTGACCAACCATTTGATCAACCATTTGATCCACCATTTGATCTCACTTGTGATCCCATTTGTTGAACCCATTTGTAATCGGTACCCTCTGACTTATTAAATAAAACCATGACGCTTAGTTGCTACACAGATTTGCCTATACTTTTTACGATTAGTTTTTAGCCATGCTTGCAACAGCAAATGATTTAGTACATACCAAACTAGAACTACTGTTCCTTATTAATTTAACATTCTCTCAACCCCGACGATAATCAGAGTCGAACTTCACAAAATAAAGATGAGCATTTTTGAAGTGCAAGTAAAGAGTATGCAAGTAAAAAATATACTTACGACAGTGTTGATGATCTTCATCTGTCATATCACCGCAGTCATCTTCGTTATCGCATAGCCATCGTATTGGGATGCACTTCTGATTGCGGCATTTGAATTCTGTTGATGAACACGTTCGGCTTTCTGGAAAGCAAAAACGAATGAAAATATAACAATACAATTCAACAACCAATAAATTCTTATCTTTTTGACAATAAACAGAAAGACATGTAATTAAAACATATTGATGTATAATTAGTATATTCCTTTCTTCAATTAACGAATTGGACAAAGTTCTTCCAAACCTAATAACATTTATTATTATCAACACATCTTCAATTCAAAAACTATAATCTGTGGCTACACTGTAAAAAAAAAAAATGTCCAAGAACTTTCTTTGGAAACAATAGGCAGCTGAAGTGCCCCAGGCCCAAACAGTGGTATGGTGCATAGCGCACTGAACTGGAAGACGGAAGGTGCCTTGTTAGAAATCAGGTCGCGTCTGCCAACCTAACCGTTCGGAATTTTCCGTGGTTTCCTCCGAAACTTTTCAGGGAAAATACGGGTTTCGGACCCTTTAGAAAGACCCCCCACGGAGGGCACCCCACCCATAGGCCTACCCAAAGCAATTAGCACAAAGCTTAAATCAAGCTTGACATTTCTTTGAATTTGACGTATTAATACAGGCTTGGCAGTTCAATTCTTTTTAAGCTTGCAGCAAGCTTGGAGATAACAAAAAAATGAGTCAGCAAATATTTTCCCGCCGAATTTAAGTCATTTGAACTGTCAAGCTTGAATACAACTTGATGACTGCTTGATTTGGAAAGCCACATCCACATAACAAATAATTTATCATCAGTCATAAATGTACTTGACCATAGAATTAAAAAAAATTCTATATTTCCAAATATTGAAATTCTTCAAAATAAAATACAAATATACTACAAAATGGATTTCAAAATCAGTCGTTTGTCTCGATTTTGGCCAATATTGCCCAACATGAGTGTTGCAATATTGAAAGTTTCAAAACGTGTGCTGCTTTTAGGTTTATATTATGATTATTTCCCTATTAGTAGAGTCTATAAATCGCACATAACATTCTTTTAATTTTGATTCATCCCATGGAAAAATAAAAGAAGCAGATCGACATCAGCCATCGGCCAATACTGATCAATCTGGTCAAAAAACGGCGTGACCACCATAACAGTTACTTCAAGCTTCAGTCATATATCCTCGAGTTATATTGACATACTGGTTAGGGCGCTGGCTTTCCACGCTTTAGGTCCCGAGATCGATATCTGTCGCGGACGATAGACCGAAACAGATTAAAATAACTTGAGGTTCCAGCGTAGAGGGGAAAATGCGTGGTAAAAATAATATATGGGGCGCGAACGGCGCCCTATGTATTAAAAAATTTTTTTTAAGGAAATTTTTTAAAGTTTGAATTAAGCTTGCTATGTCAAGCTTAATGCAAAGTGGGCAAGTGTAAACTTGAACACTTGATTCAAGCTTGCATTAAGCTTACACGCTTGAAATTTTCAAGCTTAATTCAAGTTTATTGATTTGATAATTCAAGCTTGCATTAAGCTTACACTCTTGAAATTTTCAAGCTTAATTCAAGTTTATTGACTTGATAAATCAAGCTTGCTGCAAGTTTGTTGTGCTGTCTGGGTACTAGATCCCTCGTGCAGATAATTGGCCTTAATTTTACAACACAACACTGAAGTACCTTAAAATTCCAACATGAAAATACCAGGAACTGTACTGAATAACTGCGGTTCCGATTGGTTTTCAGTAAATTTCTTTGTATTTTTATGAAACGTTCCTTGAAATTCTAGTGGCCCTCAGTTGCCCTTTATTTTCAAGAAACGTTCCTGGATTTTTAACAGTGTATATTTTGAAGACGTAAATAAATAATAATGCTTTCATTTATCTACCCAATCGTTTGAGGAAGCAATGAAATGCTTAGTTGTTTAAACAGCACATTATAACTGGTTTTTAGATATTAACTATTGGATTAGAATGAGAAGGGTAGGAAACTCTGACAGTGTTACTTTTTTAAAATTAAGTTATTGCTAATTACATTATTTTATGCCTGGAAGAATACCCGCATGCTGTATATTGTGATGGAGAATATTTAGTTTTAGCTTTCATAAGTGTTTATTTTGTATCTATAGGGAAAAGGAGAGTAGATATAAATGCCAATGGATAGTGTCTATCAATTTGGATTTTGTAATTTCAGTGATGTATCAATTGACCGTATACACACAGCTTTCTCCTCCGTCACTTCCGTGCGATAATGCCCTAAACGCCACATATGTAGAGATGCTTAAATGCAGGGTTTATATAGTTGAATGAGCACATGTAGGGCATATTTCATGTAGGCGGGACCGCCCTGAGGGGAAATCAGAAAAATAAATTAGATGAAGCAAGATTCCTAAAATGAAATTTTGCAGGAGTCTGCACTTTATTATTGGGCCTGGAGATTCTTAATACGGTACTGTTACTTGAAAAAAAATTACAGTGAAAATTGAAGTTTCATGAGCATGACCTTTCTAGGTTCGACTAATATTTTTATTTTATTAAAAAACGAATTAAAAAAATATGTAAAAAAATGTATCAAGAAAGAATCGTATTTGATTAAGTTGGTTTAGAAAGAAGCAAAATTTGTTTCTCTCATAACATTACACATAGCAACTATGTTTTTAAAAATTCATTGAAAATTAAATTAGATGCATCTAACACATATTAATCTCTGTATTAATGACTATGTCATTTTATCTCTCACCCCCTTTATTGAAAACTGTCCCAAAAAAGCGACATAAAAAGTGCGACATAATTTTACATATATTTAAATATTATTAGTTCACAACAGCTTTAATCTATTGTTACACTATTTCGTAAGCTGTAGAATATGCAGCACATGCATTTTTCTATAAATAGGTTACAATCCTAAAAATTTCAACATAGGGTTACCAGGCGAAATACACGAAAGATGAGAGATACAATGACATAGTCAATTAATACCGTTTTAATATGGCAATAATGAAACTAGAAAATTAGGGGGAATGAGGGGGTCTCCCCCTGACGAGGCTCAAACAGCCGAGTTTATAATTTTTAACTCATGTATTTTTAATATCACAGAAAGGGTTGCTGTCATAGGCGTAACTTACTATGGGCTAGAGGGGGCAATTGCCCCCCCCCTAAAATCGAAGAAAATTTAGGTTTAACCTATTTAAAAATTATATTTTCAACAACAGCAAACACTTTGCCCCCCTAAATGTTACATGCTGTCCCCCTCCCCCTCCCCCAATGTTACATGCCAGTTTACGCTAATGGTTGCTCTGAATACTTTAGCTCACATCCTTGCGTGCCCGACAAGAAACAATGCACCTAACCGAACAAAACCAGCTAAAACTTTTTTTTGCTAACCATTTTCAAAATCCTTACACATGAACTTGAAAAATTCTATAGAAAAGGTTTTATCTCTAGGGCAACGACGGATTCTTTTATTTGCATTTTAAACCATTCATTAAAAAACAAACGCGCACTACAAATACAACGCAGGCGTTTTGGGTTTCTTTTTTCTATATTCTTAATTCGAATCTTATCTGGTTCTTTGCCGCCGGACTTTTAAAAGCTTTCCTATTCATTAAAGCAAGTTGCGTGACCCCGATTAACGTCCAACAGGAACTCTCTTCTCTTTGTGTGTCCGTCTAAACTCTTGATGCGATGCGCCATGCTTATTCCAAAATATTATTGTTTGCTGTCTTAACCCTTTGAGGCGCAACCCTTTCCCAATGCTGAAAAACGGGCAGCCGTTGCCATCGCTCGACTTAACTACCAGCAAGATGGCGGACGATCGAAACGTTCATTGCGTGCCACAGATCTAGAGACCCTTTTTTTGACAACAGCTGGCTGTGCCCTGGCACAGCCAGCTGCGTCAAAAAAGGGTCTCTAGATCTGTGGCACGCAATGAACGTTTCGATCGTCCGCCATCTTGCTGGTCGTTAAGTCGAGCGATGGCAACGGCTGCCCTTTTTTTCAGCATTGGGCAATCTATCCAGCTGTTCTCCCATACTTCCATTTTTCAGCAGATGTCAGTGCTGTTAAAAAGAATCGTGACCATTTTTTGACAGGGAAATGACGTGCTAAAAAGTAAAGGATTCTCGCGGAGCTATGTCACCCGCAACTATCTTTATAGAAATCCAGTCTATTCTTCGTGACAGGCAACAGTCAAAACGCCTGAGTTTGGTGTTCCCAGAGCGGGAACGCTGCGCGTTAAAGGGTTAAAGCAAGTTGCGTGACCCCGATTAAACATCCAATCGCCTTACAGGAACTCTCTTCTCTTTGTGTGTTCGTCTGAACTCTTGATGCGCCGTGCTTATTTCAAAAATATTATTGTTTGCTTGTCTTATGTATTGACTTACGGAAACGACGGTGAGTGGCGAAAGAACCTCAAGATTACGTCAATATTGAAAGGCTTATCGTCGAATTATTACTCAACGGAATTAAAATACGACGACGGCTAAAGAATAAATGCGTGTGAAATTTCGTCAGTTTATAAAACACTTTCCAATCTCGACTTACGTGACAGCGGTTAAATCAATGCGACTTATTGCTGCTCCACTGATTTTGGAAATCGACAAAATCTGCTACAGCAAATTAAAACACCAGTGTTCCGATTATGAAAATTTTAACCATGCGCCATTTAAATTTTACACATCGTCACAACTAACTGCGCAGTCCGCTGATGTAGTTACGAATTCACGTTCACTCTTACAAAATTCACGAGGTATAAGTTTTACGTAATATTTATTGTTAGCCTAAAAGAATTGAGTACGGCAGTGGCTAGTCCCTAAGTACTGTTCTCATAAGAACACGGTAAGTGAAGCCTCGCCGACTTTTGGTCAGCGCTTGGGAGGATGACTATCTCTCTCGGCTGGATTGCCGTGGAACTGTGTACGCTAATGGGAGTTGATGCACGTGAAATCTGTTTGTGGCTCCAATGCACTGCATGTTTAAAAGATACCTCTGGGGATGCCGATCCAGGTGCCAGATCTCTCATCTGGAATGGGTTCGAAATTAGGAGATCTCGAACGAAATCGGCCTTTCTCCCATTGGGACTCATTATAATGGAAGCCGCTCACTTTCGTCCATCGCCGTTCTATGTGGAGAATTTGGCCCAGCTCCGCTGTTGCCAGAGGACATTAGTAACAGCAACAAAAGCAGAATTGAGGATATTTATAGTGTCTTTATTAGCATGATACTGCTACACCAGGGGTGCAGAAAATGATTTTACTCCCAAAATTTCTCCCAATCCATATGAAAATTCCACCAAAATTCTGTATTATCATAGATATAAAAAGATTTGCTATGTGCAAGTTTCATCCTTAAAAAACCTATAACTGAACTTGTATCACGCCTCGGTATTTAAACGGTAAACTAAGTTAATGCATTGAGTTTTAATCTAATTCTTATGCCGAATATTGATTAATAAGTGCTCAGTTTTTAGCTAACAAATAAAGATTTTCATTATCTTTCTTGTATATAGTCTATTATTGAGAAAATGCGATCGCCCACTGTCTTTACGGATGGTTTTAATAACGTTTGATGTTCTCTTTATTTTGAGTCTGATTCTTGAAGAAAATCTAGTAAAATGATAATTTCTCCCATTGAAATGACTGTTTAATAATTCTGTAGATTTATGCCCTGAAGGTCAATTCCAAGAAATAAATACTTCACGAAAGAGATTATCAGATTTCATGGTTCTGTTATAAATGCCAATGGTTGTAAAATTTCCAATAATAGAGCCAACAGATACACAAACACACTCACTGCAAATTTTCAAGCGGTTTTCTAGGAGATAAACTATTTCTAGTACATCAGTATACACATCGGGGGAAAAATGAAATCGGAAAAAAAAAAACGAAAAATGAGAAAGGAAAAGAAAAACTCGTAGAATTTTGTGTACATTGTTAAAATCGAAATCAGTTGTATATATTTTCTGCAAAAATTCCCCAGATGGCTAAAATTTCCCCCCGATCCTAGATCGCCGGATCGGACATATTCTGCATCCCTGTGCTACACAAGAGCAGAGTCACTTATATTGTTATTTTTTAAACCACTAGACAATCTGTCAAATAAAAAGCTGGAGCTCAGGCCTCCTCAACTAGAAACTTTAGGTAGGACAAGGATGGAAGCAGAAAGGTTATTTACTCTCTCTCCAAATTTCTGAGTGGTGTTTAATTATTTTTTAAATGATTGTCACAATCTTCCCATGACTAATTAGAAAACCTCTAGTAAGACTCATTATTTTTATTTTGAATTATCTATAAAAATAAAATTAGACTTTTGTCTGCACATTTCTTGGAATTCAAAATTTTTGCGATTTCTATCCGTTTCAAGCAAGTGGGAATCCGGTGCGACCCTCAAAAAAAAGTTTGTCTGTCTGTCGTTCTGCCATTCTGCCCTTCTGTCCGTGACGCTTTTTTTGTTTAAGCATCAAGTAAAAACGACTGAAGCGAATGATATGAAATTGGGTGTCATGATAGGTGGTCACTCAACTTAAAACATAGGCGTCGAATTTAAAAAAAAAAAAATCTTGATTGGATTTTGAGATTTTGCGAAAATCCTTTCAAACTGCGTAAATTTGTGTTCAAGCATCACGTAAAAACGACTGAAGCGAATGATATGAAATTGGGTGTCATGATAGATGGTCACTCAACTTAAAACATAGGCGTCAAAAAAAAAAAAAAAATCTTGATTGGATTTTGAGATTTTGCGAAAATCCTTTCAAACTGCGTAAATTTGTGTTCAAGCATCACGTAAAAACGACCTAAGCAAATGATATGAAATTGGGTGTCATGATAGATGGTCACTCAACTTAAAACATAGGCGTCGAATTTAAAAAAAAATCTTGATTGGATTTTGAGATTTTGCGAAAATCCTTTCAAACTGCGTAAATTTGTGTTCAAGCATCAAGTAAAAACGACTGAAGCGAATGATATGAAATTGGGTGTCATGATAGATGATCACTCAACTTAAAATATGGGCGTCGAATTTTTAAAAATCTTCATTAGATTTTGGGATTTTGCGAAAATCCTTTCAAACTGCGTAAATATGTGTTCAAACATCACGTAAAAACGACTGAAGTGAATGAAATGAAATTAGATATCATGATAGGTGGTCACTCAACTTAAAACATTATCGTCGAATTAAAAAAAAATCTTGATTAGATTTTCAAATTGAGTGAATTTTTCTTCACGCATTATGTAATAACGACTAAAGCGAATGATATGAAATTTGGTCACATGATAGGTTGTTGCTCAATATAAAGTATAGGTGTCCAATTTTTTAAACATTTTTATTAGATTTTGAGATTTTGTGAAAATTGCCAAATGCGGTTATATTTCTTCAAGCATCGCGTAATAACGACTAATACGAAATTTGGTGATATGATAGGTAGTTGCTAATCGTAATTTATAGGTGTTGAATTTTTAAAATATTTTGATTACTTTTTGAGACTTTGTGAAAATCGTTTTAAAATGCTGAAATTTTTGTTCCAGTATCACGAAATAAAGACTGCAGGGAATGAAACGGAACTGGGTGACATGATAGGTTGTCACTCAACTTAAATTCCAGGCTTCCAATTTTTCAAAAACGTTGATTAGATTTTGAGATTTTGCGAAAATTATTTCAATATGCGTAAATATTCGTTCGCGCATCACATAATTACGACTAAAGCGAATGAAATGATATTACTTAGTGACTCTCTTAACCTGTAATATTTTAAGAATACATAAAAATTATAACTTCGCTTTCTTTACTTTGGCAACATACTACATCCATTCTGTGTACTCCTACAATACTGACGAAAGTTCTTGATTTTTAGAAATTTGCATTCAGTACTAACCCGTTAACGACGGGTACTTCAGCTAGTTTATCTATAAAGTTAGCTCGCAGTATTGCATCAAGTACTAATTGTTTTCGGGAGCCAAGCAAGAGGCCGTTTTTCCGCTTTTCATGGCATTGCTTAAATTCAGACACTACAATATTGCCCTCAGTTGGATTCAGATTATGGCCCTTTAAATGTTTCCTAATGTCCCAAAATGTTTCCTAGTGTCCCTTTTGATGTGGATTTCTGACCACAGGAAAAGAATGAAGTCACATGGACTAGAGATTTAAAAAGCATGGAGAGCCAAAAGTTTTTTTTTTTTTTCATTGCGCCAAAAACAATTTAATTGAAAGTGCAGCTTTAGGGTATAACTTTCCTCATCTTCAATTCATTGGACAAAATTGGATGAATTGTGTTGCGTGATTTAAATTCTTTGTCTCGCCACTGATCGTTCTAACTGCAAAAGCAACGACCAGAACGCACAAGATACTAGATTCTGGCAACAATTTCGTCGATTCCCACAGTGGCAAGCCTTCCAGCGTGAGATTCGCGTCAATCAATTCTTTCCCTCTTTTTGGAAACGCCCTTGAACAAATCTGAAATTCTGGCCCGTCATCATTGACGATTCCAGAAGCGGGACAAAGGAGCACGTTGCTGCCCCAGACGATCTAAGTTTGGACCATAAAGGAATGACTTATCTTGTAAATTCAAATGCATTAAGAGGAAGGAGACAAAAAAAGTTTCCGCTTTTCTGATTTTTTTTTTCTGTATCCATTCTTGCCCTGAACAAAACATTGTCTCCATTTGTCTGCAAAAACCTGCTGGAGTTTTGCAGAAGTTTCTGTCGCATTGGGCACAAGTGTGGAACATCATCTAATAGCACACCATACATTTTTAGAACGCACTATAGGGAAAAAAAAAACGAAAAAATGTTGCATGGGTACCTACATGACTGTCGGCAGTTTAAATTTGTACTGAAGATACATCACATGTTCACCCACCTTCCTTCCAAACAGAACTGCGTTGTCAGATCGAACGCTAAATTTCCAAGTCTTGCTACTACTTTATTTACTCATCTTGCATTTATTTATTTATCTGTGGCATAGAGATAATTTAAAAAAAATCTCGTTTAAAAAAAGCAGCACATAAACCCTATTAATTTATTATGTTTGAAAGTGATTGTGCAAAATTCGACTCAAAGGCTTGTTGAAATGCTTCCAACGCGCAATTTGTAAGAAGCTAGCCGTCAACAAGCGCAGTCATCATCGCATGATGCAACTGATAAAAGTAACGATAAATAACAACATTAACAGTCCTTTAGATGCTGATGGATGCCCAGGAAATAAAATTTATTCGCATACGCTGAGAAGTAGTAGCCAAATCTCGCGGAAATTAGCCAGCCATAGCCACAGAAAATCCCGCATTTCTGAATTCGTACTTTAATAAAAAAATCAAAGACCCTGGAACAGGGCATTTGCCTACTTCTGATGGGTGGAGGTTAAGGCAAGACGATAAGGCAAGAAAATGCAAAAACAGCAGGTTGTATTTATACAAATTTCTTCGGAGAAGAGCAAGGTTTTTTCCCTTCTTTTTAACACTGATGTCTAAAGTTGAAAAGTGTTTATGATTTTGAATTGTCTGACTGTCCATGCTCCAACTGCTGTAAATAGGTATCGGTGGCCATGAAATTTATATAGATTATAATGATATGTACAATGTATTCTATTGAAAAGGGTATATATAGCAGGATTTTTAAATTTTTTTACAGGATCACTACACAAAGGAAATTCAATACATTAAGATAAGGTCTATGGGTACCATCGATTAAATGATGTGTTTTAGACGTGTTCCTCCATTCAAACTGACGCATTTATTTAATTGAGGTTTATTACAAAACTGCTCTCCTTCAAAAAAGAGTGCGCGTAGAAGCTCCTTCACAGAAGCAAACAGTAACTCTTATAGATTGGGCTCTAAGGACAATCATTTACAAAAATGCTTTAGTTTGTTATTTGTTTCAACCTGTTAGCTTCCTTCCTCTGAAAAAAACACAACGCCAGCGATCTTTTTTTTTTTCTTAAATTTCCTTCGTTGTTTCTAGAATGGCTCTTAGAATGACTTCGCTGTGGGACAGCTCACACTTGCATTGAGGAATGAAGATATCTTGGACCAAACTTAAAAGAGTGATATAACATATTTAAACAAGCAGTTTTTGTAGGATGATCGTAACTCAGTCAGGATCGTCGTAACTGAAACAGCAAGATGTACTCATATTGAACGCCGTTTGGCAGAACTAGAGAACAAACCTCAACTTACAGAGGCATTGTATTTCTGTGGCATAGATTAACAGGTTGGATATGATGGGTGGATGGATATTATCATGGCTTAGATTAACAGGATTCACAGGAAGAGGTGGATGCGTGGCACACATCTTAGATATAATGCTTTCCCAGGGTCCTGTGGATTGGTTGAACTTGTCCCATAGCTTTGCTGGCACGATCGCCTTCTCTTTCCTTATGAGGCCAAATGAAAACTCTCATCCACGATTGCCTTATCAACTCTTACAAGGACTTTCTCGTTGGAATTGCTCTTTGTCCAAGATATGCAGATCTACGCAGGTGTGAAGTACGCATTACTGCTGGTGGTCGCACTTTTGGTCTCTCAGTTCCTATGATTTCTCCCTATGTATAACCTTCACCCATTTTGCAACTGTTATTTCGTGCCGACTCTGTCGCTTTGTTTCTCCTCTTTTCAGGAGAGGGTATTCCTTTTCTCTTTTCATGACTTACCATCGAGCGGTTTTCTCACTTGCGTAATGATGGCCTAGCCCCGTATGACAAAAATGGCTTACTTAAGATTTAGATGTGTTCCATCAACCTATTCAGTTTGGGCCCAAGAGTTCCGATTTACTTTGTGCGTTTTCAAAAATGGCGAGTTTTTGCCTTTTTAGGAAGCATTTTCAACAGTTTTGTCTGGACTACTGAGGTATATCTTTTGCTGTTTTGATGGCTTACTTTATTTACCGAAGATGTGTCTTCCGTTTTTTTTTTAATGAGCTCCACTCAGTGGTCTTGTGGTTAATCCACGGGCATATATGGAGAGTGCTACCAAGGGAAGTTGTTACCCAGTTGGCAGAGAATTATTAAGTGATTATGGTTACTTGACAGGAACATATATGTGACATAAAAGGACTTTGTAGACCAGATCGCAGAGCGTGACTAAAGGTCTGTGGTTATTCAACAGGAACATAAAGGGTTTCTTAGAGGAACATTTTAGACTAGTTGGTAGAGAGTGATTAAGGGACTGTGATTATTCAACAGGGGATGGATTGGTCAGGGACATAAAGGGACGCTGTAGCCCGATTGATAGTGAGTGATTACTGCGGCTATTTAACAGGGACACAACAGCTGACATTAATAACGCGTAGAGAAGTTTGATACAGCTACGTTATCAGCCTTAAACCGTTTATATAATGTAATTCAAAACTTCGCTTATCAGCTTCCATTTTTTTTGATCGTGATATCACGACAATAAAAAAAGTGATTCATGTTAATTATTTATTAAACAAATTGGCGCCCTTTGCGGAACAGTTGCGTGTTGCGTTGACAGATTCTGTCAACTCGACGCCGCAGCACCGTATATCCAAATCGTTTCCTGAAGTGAAATTCTCACAGCCCGTCGAACGTACTGCGTAGTAAAAACGAGAGATATACAAACTACTCGACGCACTGGCCACTATCGAATCTCCGTTTATGTGACCTAGACTGAATGGGTGCAAAGGTCCCACTTCGTATATACACACTCACAAAACCCGATGACCACCCTCAGCCCACTAACCAAGGACAGTTTTGCGTCGCGACCGGCCGTCACGTGAATCTTTGTTTTACTTCATGATATGGATGTGTCTAATAATGGCGCAGTCTGATGCAATAGGAAGGACGGTCTGGTCTATAAATAGAGTTTATCACTGAATGAAAGACGAGGACAGCCCGATACGCTAATGGTACTATTGCATTTTAAGAGGGAATAGTCTGTTGTGGCACGGTTATTGATAAATGGTTGTTGATCTTTTAAATATTACGAAAGATATTATGCAATTACGAAATGAATTATTCGATCTAAGCGCTTTTGCCGAGCTAAGATGGACAACATTTGTAAAGCATCCACAGGCAAATCTTAAAGAAGTGTCTTATGAATTTGATTGGTAGAATTAGTACCATTTTTAAAAATGTTTCTGTGCACTTTTAAAGGTACAAATTTACTGATGACGACTAGTAAAAAATGTTGCTGCGGGTGGGGAGATCGATTTGCCGGATGTTTGTGATGGAAATTCTTTGGTCGTAAACCAGAGAGCTTCAGAAATTTTATAATTAAATGTTTCAAAATGAAGATTTTAAACTCTTTTTCTGTACATTAAGAACTGTGTCCATTTTTCTCTTCTAAATAAGAATTTACAAGCACCAATTATGATATTCGCAATTAGAAGCAGTAGACAACATTGCTGAAGCTAACAGAGCTTGCACTGAAACGTTGCATGAATGAAGAACTTGTGTTGATGAAACAATGACATGCAACTGTCAGATCAACAAGAATACAGGCAGTAGCTAATGCTAAAAGTGGTTTTTTTTGTGTGTGTAACATGTATTTCGGATTTGTGTGCTTGGCTTGTAGAACTTTTCCGACTCAGTTGTAAATTAACGAATGACCTAACCACAAGACTGGTTTCACCTTGTTTAGACAATCACAAGAACGCTCTTCCTCAATACGGGAGCAGACACAATGACTGCAACTTGAAGACGTATTGGGGTAGAATAGGGCCCCTTCTTCCAAAAGTTAGCCAGTTTCCACCTGTCATATTGTTTAAAGAGCAACCTACATTTTAAATGTTCTATGACTAATTTTTCAGAGCAATTTCACTGAAAAAAAAATCTGCTTTTATACCTGCGTTATAAAAGGGAAAGAGTGAGCAGCCCTATTAGGGAAAGGCGTGGATATATTCAAGGGTTCTGATTGCTTGATTTCGCAATTTACATTCAAGTTTTTTGAATCATAGTCATTGCACATTTTGATGAATATGCGAAGGAAATAAAATGCAGAATAGCTAAAATTGCATTCAAAATCAGAGAGTCTTAATGCTCTGTTTGTTTAATGTCTATGCCCGATCATTTCCTTATTTAATACCCAATATTTAGTCAAAAACCTTTTGAAATGGCTTCAGATTTCGTTTGCTCTTAAAGTAATTAACAACCTGCATTGAAAATGGCAGCACGAATTACACTTGTCGCGGAATTGGCACCCTCTGGTGTCGGATAAAATCAGGATATTCGTTTGCTACAAGGAGGTTCAACTAATGGAGAATCCCATGTTCCCCGTTTTTGAAGTCGAAAACCACGCCCCCTCATCCCCCAAAGCATTGGCTATCGTCATTGGAAAACATGTAAATTTACATATTTGAAATTATACAATAAAAAACAAGTTAATATGTGTAAACAACCTTCCATAAACGTAAAATGGATAAACAAGTTGGTTAGTAACTCTTAAATTATTTTTATTAACAATTTCCGGAACTCGTTTTTCAATGCATCTCTATGCGTTCTTCAATCTTTTGGGGGGATAAGGGGGCGTGGCACAGGCTTCACTTTCCTAGCAGCGCAACATTGGTAACTCCATTAGTTAAACCTCCTTGGTTTTCTATAAAGCTTCAATCACCAAGTTAAATTGTTAGTTAATATACATCCGTGGCTTCAATCCACAGGTGTTAATCTATGGTGAAAAATGGAGTTGCATAAATCAGTTAGTAAACATTAAAAAAAAAAAAAATCCACGTGGGAAAATCCAGAGGGTTAATGTTTAGGAATTCACTGGTACTAACCTATCTTATAATTCCTCCCTTCTTATCATTTCAGTAATTCGATCTTTTTGTTGATCATTTTCAAATCTCTCTCTCTCTCTCTTTTTTTTTTTTCCTTTCCTTAGGCCAAGGGTGCAGAATTTCAAGTGTGTTTAAAACATTACTTAGAAAAGTGACGAAATAAATAAGAAAAAAAAAATAAGTTGCGTAATAAGGGGTTTTCCTATGGTGTAAACTCTCTTATGTCCGGAACGTTTCGGTAACGAAAGATGCTCCAAGAGAGAACAAAAAGCAAAAATTTGGAATAGATAACAACGGTGCAGAGTTCGAAAGCACCATATCTGACAAGCAGAGCAAGATTTTATTGAAGGTTATCGCTTCACCAAGGTAGCTGAAGGACGTTGGCAAAAATGGAAAATGTTTAACTCTTTTTTTTTTAATCCTTTATCTAAGATTTTTTTTTTCTTTACAGAAATAACATTTTAATATTTATCTAACGTTCTAAAGGTCGCTAATGATAGCCATAGCAGCTATATCTTCGGCCAGGAGTATAATAACCATTTTAATTTTTTTTAATTCTAAAAAGCATAACAAAGAATTCTCCATTCGCCATTTCGCAAAAATGAACGGCATTTATTTTTAGGATTTTTTTTTAAATTCCGAATCTGAGCAAAAGTCAAGAGGCATTCGCCGTTTCTTTACAGCCATAATGCCATAATTGTAATTGAACTGCAATTTCAATGAATTATGCAGATTATTATTATTATTTATTTATTTATTTTTGATTAGGATATGCTTTTCTGTGGTCTGAGCATTCTGTAAGAGATATTGCTTCTTTCGAAAGTAAACAACCTCCAGCATTTCAGTGTGACGTTCCGCATTATTCACTAGAATGGATGGGCTTGAATGAATGAAATGGGCTTGAATGAATGAAATTATTCAAAGTAATAAATTATTAAATGCATTCATGATGACCGATTTGGAAAAATCCAATCAAACGCTCAGCACACAGCATTCGATTTGCACATGGCATTCGAAATCTCGAATAGAAATCATGAATACTATTCGAATAGTGAAAATCGCGATTACTATTCGAAAACTTGAAACCGCTAATACTCTTTTTAATTGTGAAATTGCGAATACTATTCAAATACTAAAAATCGTGATTGCTATTCGAATAATGATATCGCGATTACTATTCGACTAGTGAAACCGCGAATGCTATTTGAAATAGTAAAATCTGAGTAGTATTCGAATAAAAATCGCGAATATCGTTCGAATAAAAATCGCGAATACTATTCGAATAGTAAAAATAGCAAATATTCACTATTTGGTTAATCGATTATTCATTCTATTAGAATAGTAGTAATCGATTATATAAATCATTCGAATGGCGCACAACTATTCGAAAGTCGTTTTACCAGAAATACTGAAGCCACACTGAATGTCACGACAGTGTACACCATAATAATCCTCCCTCCCTTACAAACAATCATATGGGTGGTTCATAATTCTTTGAGAATCTTCGCCAAAAGACTTAATCGAATTCCTACTTTTAGCAGCTAAGTATAATAAAAACATAATTCGGAAACATAATGAAGTTTAAGTACAGAAGTGCGGGGTTCTTTGTAAATGGTGGACATGGTCACGAGAAAAAAAATGTATTCTGCATTTCTTGAAATGGTTGGTTAGTGTCACAACTTTATGCTCAGGGATGTAGGAAGGAAGGGTGCGCAGGGTGCTCCCCCCCCCCCAATTTTTGGATTTCTGTTAAATGGAATGTCAGTAAATCAAGCATTTTTGTGAAAAATTTAACCTTCTTCACTTTTTGGGCATCTCCCGAAATTTTTTTCTCGCTACGTCCCTGCCTGTACACCTCGAAGAGAGAATCCTGTGTGCACCACTGCATAAGTAACGCCTCTAGTCACCTAAGTAATGCGTTACGTATCTCAGCATATTTTTGTTAACCCTTTAACGCGCAGTGTTCCCGCTCTGGGAACACCAAACTCTGACGTTTTGACTGTTGTCATTCACGAAGAATAGATTTGATTTCTATAAAAGTAGTTGCGTGTGACGTAGCTCCACGAGAATCCTTTACTTTTTAGCACGTCATTTCCCGTAAAAATTTTTTTTTTAAAAATGGCACGATTATTTTTAACAGCACTGACATCTGCTGAAAAATTGAAGAATTCGAGAACAGCTGTATAGGTTGCCTAATGCTGAAAAAAGGGCAGCCGTTGCCATCGCTCGACTTAACTACCAGGGCTGGCCTACCATCGCTCGACTAACTAGCACAGCTGGCTGTGCCGGGCGCAGCCAGCTGTGTCAAAAAAGGGTCTCTAGATCTGTGGCACGCGATGAACGTTTCGATCGTCCAGTCGAGCGATGGCAACGGCTGCCCTTTTTTCAGCATTGGGAAAGGATTGCGCCTCAAAGGGTTAATGAATTGAATGAGATTGAATTTTAATTTCTGTCAGTCTCCGCCCGGCATCCATTTTCAAGAGCTAAAAATAGGAATGCTTTTTTTTTCTGGGGTTATCTGAAAAGAACTTTTGAAAAATCTGAAATATTGCCATCCAAAAATAAAACAAAACACACATTAAAGTGGTGTTCTCTTGATAACAATCAGAACACTTTGAAGTTAGCCCTCAAGCAGCACCCTTCTCTTAACCTTTGGAGGAAAAGTATTTCAAAGATCTTTGCACCTTTGAAATTTGATTTTATTTTCGCTGTTTAAGTCCAATCAACTTGCACACACTTAAATGATTGCACATAATTTTCACGCGCATAGCTGCTATTTTTCGCACTTCGAAGTGCCTGTAAATTCAGTGCGTTCACACCGCTGACCCTAAGAAGTCAAGGCTTACAAAAATTTCGGTGCTTTATCGCGGAGTTTTCGCGAGTTATTCTCTCGCACATCTAATCGCTTATTTATGAATTCCGAAAAAAAAAATGTGAGTTTCGCAAATTTCAAAAATCGATCCGATAACGATCTCTTACCCGATGATGATGATGTCCAACTTTTAAGATGTTGGGTTCCAGAAAAAAAAAAAAAAAAATGTAGTATTTGTTGCTAGCGGGTGTACAGTTAAACCGGTTGCTTCGAATAAACCACTTATAATTCACGAAATCACAATATTTCAGCAATCAATAGCATTCACAAATTTTCAAGGACAATATTCTCAAAAGTGCAATATTTTTATTAAATGCATCAAGTTTCAAAAAACTCTTTCTTTTTAAACTAAATTTCTTTTTTAAAATTTATTGCGCATATTGGTAACCTCCGGGCCGCGGGCCAGGTGTGGCCAGTCACGGCTTTTGATGCGGCCCGCAGAAAATTTCAAAACGCAGTATAAAACATACATAAACCATTCAAAATCCCATATAAATCCCACATGAATTATTCAAAATCCCATATAAATCCCAATTTACGGCCCGCGACTTCGCTAACATCCAGAAGTTTGGCCCGCGAATTCTCCAGCATCCTAAAGTTTGGCTCAAAACTTTTCAAAGGTTGCCCATATCTAATTTATAGCATTATTGCCCAACACTAGATACAACTTTTGTTTATTCGATATTGATTTTCTGTTCTTCGAACTGAATGGTAATGGTCTCTTAAGATTCGTGGAAAATAAGATATTAAAAATGTTTCTGAAAATTTATGTCCATACACATGCGAATTAAAAAGATCCATTAATTATCATTTTCTATGTTATGAAGAAGAAAAGAAAATGTCAAATTATTTTGCTGCATCACGAAGAAAATTTTCTTTCAAGCGAAACTTAGCCGCGTAATTGCCAGTCCATTACTTAGCGCACACGTGTACTAATAATGCAAAAGGGTTAAAAATTTTAAAATAAAAATAAAGTAATTTTTAAATATGAAGTCTTGTTCAAAACGAGTATAAAGAAATAGGTATTTTTTAATTCAATTTTGTAATTTTTAAAATTGTTTTATTTTTTATGTTGTGAAAATGGAACGGCAGTAAAAATTGTTACAATGTTTGTGTTAGTATGGGGTTGGGCATCTAAACATGATCGGGCTCTGGCCTTGATTATTTTCGGCCTAGTGCGGTTGAACACTTCGCGCCCCCTAAGCACGGTTCTGATATTCATCAACACAGCTTTTCTTTTTTAGAAAGTTTCCTAATCGGCATGGTTTTATACTTTTATTACTGAGTGTACAGATTTTAGTTTATTTCAATGTGTGTTCAAAAGCCTGAAAGCAGGTATTGTTTTAATGTTTATTCCCCCCCGCCCCCCTGAATAGCAGCCTTAACAAGCCTGCGGATAATCGAGAGTTTACTGTAAATAAAAACGAAATAGCCAAAGAACGTGGGCTTTTAAAACCCCTGAGTTGTTAAAGGGTGAAAATGTCATGTTACTTTCACCCCAAAAGTTCAGGCAGTTGGATATCTTAAGTGTGTGTGTGCTGTTGTGTAGTTCAGCACTCCGCTGAACCCAGGTTTAGCCTGTCCACTCACATCCTTTCTAAAGTGTAAGCGGAGTAAGATTTCCTTCTGTGATCAGGCTTGCTCCCTAACAAGGGTACCCAGTTTTTTCTTGGTTATGTTAACAACCTGAAGATTCAGGATTTACAATGGGGGGGGGGAAGAAAAAGCAGAAACAAATGGAGAGCTGGCCTGCTTATCATGAAAACATCCAGCTCTTGATGTTTTCAAGATGCCCCAGGAACTTGGGGCAAGTACCCTGGGTCAGGCCCTGAATATCTTATAGCCTTATGGTCAGGAACATTTCGTCAAGCTCAGTTCAGGCAATGTTACAACCATTTATAAATAATAACTAACAAAATAATCCTTTCTGAATTATTTCTGCCAGGGCTAATGTGACTTGAATGTACAAAAGCCAAGTAAAGTAAGTGTGGGGCCACTTTTGAAGAAAAAGCATTAGCCAAACACAGTTTTAAATGAGCTTAAATAATTCCATTACTTGATCTGAATGATACCTCGTTTCTTGATCTTTCGCTTGGGTTTTTTTGCAGCCCTACGTCACACGTATTTTTCTTTTCTCTTTCGCGAGCAAGGATCTACGGTAACAGTTCTTGACGCCCATCGAATGGGCCGTTGTTCTTTTATTGAACAAGTGTTTCGTTTCCTTTTCAAGCCATATTAAATTTTGTGCAACGAAGCGTTATTATGGAAGCAGAATGCTGCTTCTGCGGGCAGCTGAGAATTGTCGAGAACAATTTGGCCACATCGTTAGCGATGCACTACTAAACAGATATGGAACGAACGATAACGCGGCGCTTGCGGTGGCTATGGTGGCCATCAGTATATGTAACCTTGGAACCAGCGAGGAAGTGGATTTCAACTGAACTTTTTCGGCGCCAAAGTAAGCGATCCGCGTGATTTCTCTGGCACGCTTGTCAGTAGATGAGTTGGATTGCTATGTTGTTGATGTGAACATGTATATCGGGTTTGTGTGCTTGGATCGAAAATCCCGCTTAAAAATCCTCGTCAGAAGGATGACACAAGGAGGGTACCCTCCGTAGAGGGTCTATCTAAGGGGTCCTGACCCGTATTTACGCTAAGTTTCGGAGAAATCCACGGAAAACTCCGAACGGTTAGGTCGATGCAAGCCCATGGGACCCGAACCCGGGACCTCCACACTTCGCCCGTCTACCATTTACAGTGACATGTGTCATGGTGAGGCCGTTGGATTGTTAATTTTTGCTTACAATTATTTTCTACGAAACAGGGAGGATCTTCAGAATAATCGAGACGACAGCCTTCTGGCTGAGGGTCTCAATCAAGGAACCTCTCAAATCAAATCAAACAAGGAAGAGGAGGAATTATTGCAAAAGCATCGATTATAAAAAAACAATTTCCAACGGAGTCTGGTTCGAACATACAATACCGCATAATTAAGGCTGTTCCACTTGAAAATCATGCAATTTTTTAACAGCTCTGTAAAAAGTTCGATTGCTCTAAAGACTCGAAAAAATTTGACGTCGTTGGTCTTTGAATGTGCCCCTCCCCCACGCAACATCCCCCTGGGATCTAGCTAGCTTTTCGTTTTCAGAAATTTCTATTTTATGACCATCGTATTGTTTTCCCTCTGTAGAAATTTTAATGCCTCCTCTAATGCCTCGTTCTCGTGTAAAAAATTTGGTATAAAAATTCAGATTCTTTGATTAGTCCTTTGGCAGCACCGCTGTGATTTAAAAAAAAACAATTGAAATCTCAAAGACTGCTATAACTGATAGGTTGCTTGGATAAACCCAGTAATGTAGAAGAGCAGCTCACATAAATTTCGCGGTCATCGATACAGGATGATGGACAAACAAACGAACAGAAAATGTGAAACATTTTTCAACTTAATCAGAAAGAATTAAAAAAGGGTCCTTTTGTGTTGTCTCGCATTTTTGCGACAAGCTATGGCAGTAGCATAGCCAGAATTTTATTTCCTGGGGAGGGGGGTCCTGTGTATCAAATTGTAAGCCAAGTTTCAATTGTAAGCTCGTTACGGCCATATTCACCAAACACGTGACACGAGGATTAGACCAAATACATGTGTTTAAGTTATCGGCAAGATATCTTACCCATGACTTTAACACGCGTGTTAGGGTTAATTCACGTGTCAAGTGTTTGGTGAATACGGCTGTTAGTGAGTCAGTTTTACGGGAGGAGGGGGGTCTGCAACCCCTTCAGCCCCTGAGCTGGGCAATCTACGGACCGAGGGCCGAATGTGGCCCGCCACGGCTTTTGACCCGGCCAGCGGAACATATGAAAACCCGTATAAAACTCATATAAACAATTCACATTCCCATATAAAACCCAATAACGCGGCCCGTGACTTGGCTAACATGCTGATGTTTGGCCCGCGACTTCGCTAACATCCTAAAGTTTGGCCCGCAAACTTTTCAAAGGTTGCCCATACCTGCTGTAAACTAACGCAAAAACCAGATTCACGCGTACCTTATTTGTGGGAACGAAAAATGCATGAAATTTTCTCTGGCACCAAAATGATAAAATATTGATACCTTCGCAATCCACGGTGTGTCACTGTCCCTATCCCAGAAAAAGGAAAGAAAAAAAAAAAAAAAAAAAAAAAAAAACCTCCTACCGTTTTCTTTGATGACTCAACAATGTAATAGAATAAACAAGAAGAAAAAAATGAATTATGCATCTGTAGGGTTTCGACCTCAATCCGCCAGTTTCAGATCGTATAAATCGTTCAGTTATATACGTTTCTCGTGCAAAAGGAGGGGGGGGGAGGCAGCATCTCCACTTGGAATCCACAATGCATCCAACTTAACACTTTCAAAGGCTTCATCCACTCCGAGATGGGGTTTAAAAGGTGTCCTACTGCATGACGCAATTTTTATGCATTATTCAGACTGTTATAACTTTTTTTAGTGTGTGTGTGTGTGTTTTGGGCCATGTGATATTAAAAACAAACAAGTGAGAAAATTCAGAGGCATCAGTCACTGCCCAACTACGATTTATTTATTTATTTGGTTATTTAGGATTAGCATGTAATATTTTGCACTGGTTGTGTATTACATATTCAGTAAAATTGTGCACAGAATTAACAGTTTTGATTGGTTTTTTTTAGGGGGAGGAGGGTGGGGAAGGTGCACAGAACTCAAAAACTAGAATGCAATATAACTTATAAAAATCGATATAACATATACCTTTTTTTCTTTTCTTTTTTTGAGGGGGGGGAGGCTTTTATTTTGCCTAACAGTGTTCGCATAAAATAAATAAAGAAGGAAATAGTAATAAAATAAAATACAAATTCATAAATCGAGTTTAAAATCTTTGTAGTTGGGAAAACATACACTAGAAACAAACAAACAAACAAAAAAATTTGGCTTAGGTCCGTAGATGAATTTCAAATTTCTCAAGAGGAACTTACAAATTTATCCACAATAATTTTCTCCATGTGTTATGTTTATTCATTTCGGGTGTGGCTGCAAAACAAATCATCCACCCCCTGGCTATGTCCCTGATTTTAACCATTTAGCAAAACAGGTGCAAAAAGAAGGTAGCTCCTTACCCTACTAGAGTTTGGAGCTACATGTAGCATCTTGCAGTTAAAAAAAATGTCTTTGTTTGGTACCGAAAGGATGTAGCTCTAATCATTAATTCTTGTGTTATCCAAGAGATGAATTTGATCTATCGATTCTGTCTAGTACAGAGGTTCCCAAACTGGGTGCCGCGGCACCCTGGGATGCCGCGAGCGTATGCCGGGGGGTGCCGTTGAGATAATCAAGAAAAGTCTAGGTTTGGGTGAGTGTAATCAAAAAAAATTCTTCTGAACCGGAATCCCACAAAAAAGTTTGCCAAGCCGATGATCAAGTGGGCGAAACAAAACTATTTTAGTCAAGTTCGAGAAAGTTCAGTGTCCAGTCGCCTCTCTTTTACAAGAACTCCCTGAGATTGGGGGGAGGGTTTAAAATTTTATGTCCCTTTTCCAAGAGAGTTTGATAGTTAGCCCTATAAACATAAAAGAAACGATAAAAAGTGTATCCAAACTGTTTTATTCTAACCTCCATGTTCATGTTGCTTTAAAGGTAACTTGCCCCGAAACGTTTTCAGCCTAAGAAGGGTGCCAGAAAGTGTTTCTAACCTGTCAAGGGTGCCACGGGGGAAAAGGTTTGGGAACCCCTGGTCTAGACCAGGGGCTAGAGCCTAGGATAATTATTTATTGGTCTTAATAAAAGTGGTTTCAGTTCAATGTTACAATGACGATTTTTAACATAATTCTTTATTCAATTTCTTTTTTAAAGCATTCAAACTCTCCCTCCCTTCTCCTTATAGCATTTTGTATGCATTTTCCCTTCCGTATTTAGCTATGAATGTTCAATAATGTATCCAACATAATTTTCCCAGTATCCTGTAGTATTTAACAAGTGTGAAGGAATCTAGTTCCACCATAAGTAACCGGCTGTTAAAAAGGCTTAAAATCTTTTTAAAAAATTCTCAAGCAGTACAAATTCCTCATGCAGGAAGAATTTTGCTTTAGAATTTAGACGAACACTGAGCACCCATTGAATTGTCTTGTTATGAACTTAAATGTTTTCAAGCATCCTTAAGGATAAAACCAAGATGGAATGAATTACGTATTCCAAACAGCAGAGTTACTTTTTTAAACCCATCTTCCATCCGTGATTGATTTTATTTATGTTTATGTTGTGCATAAGCAGTAATAGATTACAATCAAATAATTTCATAAATGATTGTTTTTCTGAAGAAAACTGTCGGAATTTTTTCCGTGGATGCTTGAATACCGAAGCACCTACAAGCGACTGATATTTATCTGTTTGCCTGTCACCTTTCACTCTGACAGACAGCAAATTATAAACTTCTCTGTAGTCGACACATGAACTATTATTCTTGTCTGCGTAATTTTTCCTCTTTTTTTTTACTTCCTTGTGCGAAATAAAAGCAGTATAGTGATGGCGAAAAATTTCGGTATGCAGATTTCGATGAAAAAAATCGATTTTGAATATCTCTAAATTTACTTTGAAGAGTTTTTGAGAGACGGCTCAACGTATGCATATATGTATGTTCGTATATATGCATGTACAATCCATTTCGACCAACGGCAGGCCCATTTTGACCAGTTTTTTCCTGACATCAGTACGTACGTATGAACGTAACTTGCATATCTCGAAAATTATTAGTCCTAGAATGTTGAAATTTTATATTTAGGATTGTTGTACACCAAAAGAATTTCAATACATTACGCAGTAATTCTTTAAAGCGTATTTTAGAGATATTCGACTACTTCAAACGAAACAAAATTGATATTTGTTGTTAAGGATTACAAAAGGAAACTCTGCATCGAAAATAGCGTCTTTATAATTTATAGTTCTTCTACAGGAGCGCTCAAAAAATTACAACACACTACGATCAATGGCAGCTTTAGAGACATTCATCGATTTCAAGCACAAGACCATCCTACAATATAGTTATAGCTAATGGTGCGGCGATCGTCATTAGTCTTCCTGAAAAATTATGCCAAAAGTTGCCAAGCTTGGCGAATTTAGCGTACGTATGCATATATGTTCGTACATAACTCGCATACCTCAAAAACTACAAGTCGTAGAATGTTGTAGTTTTGCATAAGAAATTTTATAACCTCTTGTTGTATAACTCTCTTTGCAGTTCCAGCCTACTGGATAATTTATTTACAGGACCAACCAAAAGAATTTCAATACATTAATATTTATGGTCATCTTCAATGTATTATGCTTGTAGTCAGTTATTGTTTGGGCCATATCCAAAATCTTGCCAATTATTATCGCCCTTGGCGAGTTTTGCCGAAATGTAGCCAATAATTACGTCTTTTGCATAACTCTACTACTTTTAATGGTAGAATGTTGAGATTTTGTACTTAGAACTACTGTAACATGCAATTGTGCACCTCTTTTTCGATTCCTAGTCGACTGCGTAATTTATTTACTGGGTCACCCAAAAAACTTTCAATACATTAAGGTCTGTGGATACCTTCAATTCATCAAAAGCCTGTGGTCAATCACTATTTCGGCTGTCCCCAGAATCTTAAAAAGTATCTCAAGCTTGTCGGCTTTTGGTAAAATATCGCCAAATTAAGTGTTAAAAATAAGTCTGTCAAACTAAATCCAGCTTGGCGATATCTCAAATATTCCGCTAGAAATTGCCAAACTTTTGTATTATTGCATATTTTTCAAGCCAAATAAGTTTAGATGAAGTTCATCGGAAATATTTATGATTTAATAGACGTACAAGGAAGTCATGTGGTGTCCATATCAGATTTTTTTGATTTGAAAAAAATTAAGTGGTGCAGAGTTATTTTATCCATTAGCACTGAGTTTTATCGAAAAATAAAAGCGGGTTATTTTTCTTGAATATATATAGATAAAATTCGGCTGAGTTCGAGCCCCGTCAGGGGGAGACACCTCCCCTGAATCTCCTTAATTTTTTAGTTTCATTATTGCCATATTAAAACGATATTAATTAACTATGGCATTTTATCTCTCATCTTTCGTGTATTTAGCCTGGTAACCTTATGTTGAAATTTTTAGGATTGTAACCTATTTATAGAAAAATACATATGATGCATATTCTACAGCTTACGAAATATTGTAGCAATAGATTAAAGCTGTTGTGAACTAATAGTATTTAAATATATGTAAAATTATGTAACATTTTTGGGACACATTTTTCGGACAATTTTCAATAAAGGGAGCAAGAGATAAAATGACAGTCATTAATATATTCTCTCTCCAGGGGCGTAGCCAAGGGGGGGGGGTTAGGGGGGTCATAACCCCCCATGAAGAATTTTTTGCCGTACAAAATGTATATTCTTCACTCCCTTATCACAAACACCTATACATATATATGAGTTGAAGTAGCCGTAACCCCCCCCCCTGAAAAATTTCTGACTACGCCACTGTCTCTCTCTCTTTATTTATTTATTTATTTTGTCACAAGAAAACAAGTTTATCATTCCAGATCTCTCAGAAATCACACTAGAAATCCCACTGTACCACATCATTATATGCAAGCTCACATCTCTTTATTATATATAGGCTTCGAATATTTCCACCTAAGAAGATCTGCACGCGATGCATGAGATATTTTTCCACACCACGTTTTTCAGCTGTCTGCTTTCTCAACTCGCAGCCCGAAAGACTGGCAGAAGAAAAAGAACAAATAATAAATCCCCTTTCAGTGGAGGAAAAAAAGAGCTGATTCTGACTCACTCACTATACTAATAAGTGAGAGGTCAACGTACAGGAGTTAAATTTAAAACTCGTGATCCGGTAGAGGCAGACACGATTTTATGCATCTATTCACGATGTTTGTCTTAAAATGAATATATTTTTAATTGAAAATTGAAACTCTTTTGATGCAGTAGCAGTAATTCCAGAGAAGTTTTCAAGGGAATGTCCATTAGAGATGAGTTAGGGTCATGGGCGACCATAGGAGTTTTTCTAGGGGGGGAGGGGGCAAACTTAAAAAAATTTTCGAGAGGGGGAAAATTTCAAACTTTTAACAAATTTAGTTCTGGTTTTGCCATTTGTTTACATCATGAGACATTAACCTAAAACTCTAGGGGGGGGGGCAAGTGTCCTACCTTGCCCCCCCCTTTTATGGGCGCCCATGGTTAGGGTTCATTTTTTTGAAGCCAGAGATCGAGGGATATTATTTAAGTCGGAGCCCGAGTCCGAATTTTCGGCTAATAGATAAATAAAAATCAATTACTTCTTTGATAGAATGTACAATAAATTTTTCCTGTTTTAGCAATTTAAAGACTAAGATAACAGCAAATTCTTAATGCATTTTCTGATTCTTTATATTCAAGTTTATCAAAAAATAATAATTAAGGTTTATTTCTCCCATGAATTATTTTTTTAAAAATCTGTTTACAAGGAGCATGTTCAATAAAGGAGAAATTATTTACGAGCCCGAATAAAATCGTGAATTACAGAGCCCGAGCTCGGTTCGGGCTCGAGCTGAGCACGCCACATCTCTAATGCCCAGATGTTAAACGAAGCAATTTTTTTTTTTTTATATGCCAGGCGAAGCATGCACAAAATGTTTTTCAAAGGAATGGGGCATTTTGCATTTTATAATGCTAACCGGTTGCATCTTTGTAGAGACTCAGCGGTGAAGATTCCCCTTCTGCGATCAGTGTTGCTTCCCAGCCGAAAGCTCAGACTCAGGGCCAGCATTCATTCAAAGATCCACACCGTGAAGCAGCATTGAGAGCAAAGGGATGCTTCTCAATGCTGCCTTTTGCTCTCCAAATGGCAGCCGTCATTGAATGGCTTCCGTCATTGAAAAAATTGGCCGAATGGCTTCCGTCATTGAAAAGATGCAACGGTGAAGAATCTTCAACGTTGCATCTTTCAATGACGGAAGAGAATGGGTCAAACCCAGGTTCCGTGATCAGGGGCAAGTTAAGTTCCCTCCCCCCCCGTTTTTTTCAGTTCAGTAATTAATTTGATCACTGAACTGAATTGCTGTTATATTTGTCTTAAAGACCAATGATCGGAAGCAACACTCATCAAAGAAGGAGAGTCTCCTCCGTTGTGTCTTTTCCCCCGATGGATTTGGTTGGTTGGTTGGTTGTTAAGGAAAGCTTACACGAGGGGCATCTGCCAACGGGGAGGGTGGTGCACTTTTTTAAGGGGTTCTAACGCGTATTCACGTTTTATCTGAAGGAAACCGACCCGAACTCCAGACTGTTAGATCGACAGCCGCGCGATGGGTGAACACAGGGTCGTACACAGAAAAAAAATTCGGGGGGGGGGGGGAGCCAAAGGGTGAAAAAGGCAAAATTTTTCACAAAAAGGCTTCATTATTATTGTTTTGTTAGCAAAATTTTAAATTTCGGGGGGCCCCCTCCTGGTACCCCCCCTTCCTGGGTACGGCCTTGGGTGAACAGATTGAAAAATAGGTCTAATATGAGAAATGATAAGGGAGAGGGGGCATAAATGAGCTACCTCTAACAAAATACTTCGTCATACTAATAGCCCTGACCCTAGAAACTGAAAAACTTATCAGTGAACTCAGATCTGCCAATGCTTTCCCGATGAAAACGGTACCGAATCATAAAGCTAACCGTTGAGAAGACCGCTGCTTTTTCTTGGCACGATGCCTGCTGCTAAAAATCTGAGGAAATATAATGGGAGAATCACCAGACTCAAATGTTTGGTCTGGTAAGTCGTCATTATACGCTAGAACGGGCCTTTCACTGACGGTGGGAAACTTACCCAGACTTCACAGCTAAACTGCTAGAGCTGGAGTAATGACGAAGCGAGCCGTTGGGTGAGCAAACGTGAGATGTGTCATCGGAAGTATAGAAAGAAGATACTGCGCTTTGAAGTGAAAGTGCTGTGTTATTATGGCAAAGTTGCGCAAGGGCTATCTGACAAAGATGGGGTGTGCCCTGGTTCGGAGGAGCTTTGAGGGTTCTAACACGTATTCACATTGCATCTGGAGAAAATCGACCAAAGCTCCAGACCGTTAGATCGGCAGCTGCGCGATAAGTCAAATCGCTGGACCTTCACACTTCCGCCGTCTGCCAATTTTCAGTGTCTTATCCACTAGGACGTGGTGGGGTCTTCACTGTGCAGAAAGTGATCATTTCAAATTTTACTCGCTGGAGCATTTAATTACTTTCTGTCTATTCTACCCTACTTTATACAGTCATAAGAAACTCAAGATTTTAACATTCGATTTTTCTTTTTATAATGCTAGAACAATGCTTAAAATTTGCTGACGATTTACTGATATTAGTTATCAATTTCAGTCATAGGCGCCCATATGCATCCATATAGAGCATCAGGAGGGGCCCGAGCCCCTTCCCCTATAGGCATAGGGGCATAGGGAGCATAACAGGTTATAGGTCCACCGAAAATAGAGAAAAAAGTTTCGTTAAATTTTCAAAGTTGGCGTTACTTACAAATATTTAATAACATCGTTTAACAAACAAGCGTTTTTTAAAGTAACTATAACAATTATACATTTTTTTTTAATAGAAAGACAGGTAAAATTTTATGAAAGTGATTTACCCGCTTTTCATGACGTCTTGGAAACAGAATAGGAAATGTGGAAGATTAAAATGGAGCTCTATCAACACCGCCTGAGAAAAGAAGCTTTTACGTCATCACTAGGTCCACTAAAATGACATCATCACACATTTATTTCCACAAAGTAAAACTATTCAAAGTTGGAAGTGAATTTCTCCCGCATAAAATATTTTAATGACTTAAGATAGAAAATTTAATTTTACGACAAAAAATAGGAAATTTTAACTATCACTAATTATATAATATGATATAGATCATAATAAATAATTTTTTAACAGAAGGATATTTTAATTTTTATCTTTAACTTAAGATATTTTCTAAAATTTGTGTAATTCACCAGAAATTTTAAATAGTTTTACTTTGTGAAAGTAAAACTGCGATGACGTCATCTTAGTAGACCTAGTGATGACGTAAAAGATTCTCGGGCATTCTATATCGAGAAATGTTGGTTCTATCCGTCTTTCAGAAAAGCCTCTCTATTGACGTTGATGCTCTCGTGGAATGAAATGTCTCGTAGACATTCTTTTGAATGCAAGAAATCTGTAATCGAGGTGAAGCCAGCTCGTGGCCTCGGCTAAAAACTTTTCGCACTGTATCATTTGAAGTGGCATGAAGTGCCTACTTATTGTTTGGATGTAGACTTTTGAAAGATTTTTGAAATATTTTATTTCTTACAGCGTATGACGCTACGTCAAAAGTAAGCATTTGTACACTCCAAAGTACACTGTCGTAGAGAAAATCAAACGATCTCTGATCCCATATCAAACATCGCGAATAATGAATTCTAGAATCATCTTCCTCAGAGCTACCATTTTAATCTCATGTTATTGCTCTTACACGATATTACTTTTTTTTTCTTTCCTAAACTAAAGCCTACTCGTATTCAGATTTTTCAGTTCTATCTAGCGTTGCCAACAGTCCCGCGAGAGACGGGACGTCCCGTTTCTATAGGGCTTTAGAGGACACGCTCCGCGAAAGTGGAGTGCAGGACACCAAATGTCCCGTTTTTGAGTAGGATAAGTAATTTAATAATATAATAAATTTTAATGATCTTAGAAGAAATTTTAGACATTAAGTTTCTCATCTCACTAAATATGATCTCAACAGAAGTGATAGTGTGCTTCAAGCTTCTTTTCTAAATGAGTAATATTATGATTTCAGTAAAAGTGATTTAATATCTTATGTTTTCATCAAAATAAGTAGTTATTATCTTAGAAGATGTGATTTGAAACTTTAAGTTACTCTTATGAAGGTATGCTTACTTATAAAGGTTGTTTTAACAAAGCAAAAATGTTTTGCGTTTGTTTGTTAAGCCACTTACGCCTTGCATCCCTTTTTGGGGACTACATTTTCGCTATTGGTTGAAAACGTTATTTATTTTTCCTAGACTTTATTCATGAGTATTGAACCTCAACTCCACAAAACATGACCCAGTAAGATGTTGACAGTTCAATTGTCATACATAATGATTTTAAGAGAAATCATCCCTTGTTCAAGAAGTTGACATCAGAAATTTATCTATTATTGCTGGTATTAGCAAAAATCGAAGAAAGTCGCAAAAATATCTGCGCACAAACGGATTAAAGGAATTGAAAAGTTTATTTAATCGAATTGCAAATAGTAACACTATTTGTTCTGATTATAAAGAAGACAGAGATGGAAAACTTCCACAATTTATGCTAATTTTTCATTAATTTGCCTGATTGTTTCAACTTTTGTTAACTATGTTACATGTATAATTATGCCAATGTAAAACATAATATTCAATAAAAATATTTAAAATGTACAAATTAAATTTGGTTTTAATTGTTTTTCTCGCCTTTCTGTAATCCTCTTCTGCAAGCCAGATCCCGCATTTTTTAGTCACGTCCCGAATTTTAATCACGGTAAGTCCCGTAAATCCGTGAATAAAAAGTTGGCGAGCCTAGTTCTACCCGTGAGCGAAAAGGAAGTATATAAGAACTGCTTCAGTTGTCGGCGCATCTGACAACGCACAATGAATTTATTTTTCATTGGGAAAAATGCCTGTAGGATGTGATGCAGAAAAAGTCTGAGGATGCTCCCTGCGTTCGAGCTGTTCTTTATGCGTGTGAAAATGGGTGTTCCAAAAGGCGTTTATTTCCTTTCTCTTGCAGAAAAATCCGGCAGGCGTGCTCCTGGCACACGCAGATGAAAAATAGAAAAGCAGCTGCGGGGGGGAGGGGGTGCATCGCGTCGTGTCATCATCTCTCTTTTCCGCCTGGTGCCGACAAAACACTTTTCCTGCGGAAACACTTGAAAAAAGTACTCCACTCGCCTTCCCAGACACGAAACTGAAACCGAAACTAAACTCCGTGAACCAGCAGTCACGTGGCTGAAGATGAGGCGGGATGCGGAGGTAAGGGGAATAAAATAAACAAAAACTCTACGTAAAAAAAAACACTAAAATAATACGTATGGGATGAGACAATCTTTCCAACCGAATTTTTTTCAGATGACGTCATTTCAGTAGACCTAGCGATGACGTAAAAGCTTCTGTTCTCAGGCGTTCTATATCTAGCAGGTGTTGGCTCTATCCGTCTTTCAGAATTGCCATTAATGCTTTTCTGGAATGAAATGTCTCGTATAGACGTTCTTTTGAATGCACGTCAACAATTAAAAATTTTCTGTATCTGCTATTACGGTATTCTGTATTATTTTTATACAAAGATTTTGTTTATTTTATCTTTTAACACCAGTATTGTGAGTGTTTTTTTCTGAAAGGGGAAATTTTCCCATCCTACTTTCTCACAAAGTGCTGGTGATTTCGGTTTGTCTGTCCGTCCGTGCTCTAACTGCCGTAAATATGCATCAATTACTTTGAAATTTATAAATGTACTATGCATTTGCAGATTTATGGTAGTGGTAGGGGCTAAGGAGCTGAACCCCTCTCCCCCCCAACAGATATTTCTTAAGCGTAACCTTTTTGCTTCACTGTGCACTTTGTTCAGGTCAGATGGGCTTTTTTTTTTAATTAGTACCCCCCTAAAAATATTAATTTACTTTAGGGTAACATTTTAGTTTAAATTAATTAAAACTTTGTAAAATAACACTCATAGAAATTACATATCGAACTATTTATGCGTTTTATTTTATAAAGTTTTAATTATTTTATCTTTTAAACATTAGTAACGTGTTAGGTAAATTTTATATGTGTTATTTTGCAAAGCTTTAATTATTTTATCTTTTAAACACCAGTTCTTTTGAGTGTTTATGTTAACATTTTGGTTTGTTGTACATTTTGTTAGGCCAAATGGGTTTTTTAAATAATCAGCTCCTCCCCAAAAAGTTTCTGTGTCCGCCACTGTTAATATACCGTAGTATGTACTCGATTGAAAATAGCTACATGTAGCATTTATAGTTCTTTTATAGGAGCACCCACCCAAATAATTCCAGCGAATTACAAACTTTCGGCAGTCATTGTGTAAAGCACATATTAGATATATTCAAGAAGAAAAAAAGATACAGGCTGTTAATATTACTCCATGAGATTCGATGCTCTCCATCAAAAATAAGAGTGTGTAGGGTGTAGCTCCTTTACAGGAACACTCAAAAGAATTTCAATGTATTACAGTTGGCAGTTATATAGACATTCATCATTGAAAGCAGTGGCTCACGAACCCCCAAGACTTCGCTGAAAATAATATGGTATACAGTAACTATACAAGGGACTCGCCAATTTCTTCCAGATTTTCAGAGGGCTTTGCGAGGAGAAAAGGTTGGGAACCATTTACTTAAAGGATGAAAATAACATAAACATAGAGGGGTGGCACCTCGACAACGCCGCAGCATGCACTATAGACTTATGAATACCTGAATAAAGCACTCAAGCTCCAAACTGTACACCTTTTGATGCCAAAAACGTATCCCCCTTCTGCCACTAGTATGGTTGCCGTCAATGTAACATGGAACATTAAATGCATCAATTTAGAAAATGAAATAAATTTAAGAGAAAATATGTAGATTCCAGTACTTTTTAGATACACATTTTCCTAAAACAATTAAAAAAAAAATCATTTAAGTAACTGCCATCTGCGCATGCGCGTACCTCTGGCATGGTCTTATGCCAATATGCATCAAGTTTCTCCCGTTATGCTCAATGTATAGTGACTCCTATACCTGCGATAAAAATCAGTAAAATTAAAGAGAAAGGCTGATTAACAATTCTGATCTAAAAGGGTCACAGGCAAACTAAGGCTTTACTCAGATGCCTGCATAATCTCTAGCTTTCCAAAAAGTAGAGCATTCGAGACGCGGGTCGCAGTGATGCAACATCCCAATAAATTTACGAAGGTGAAGAATTAAAATAGTTTTGCAAGATGATTAGATGCAAAAGAAGGAACGCAGTATTTCGCGATTAGAAAGAAACATCAACGGCTTTCAGTAATGGCAAAAACTAAGAATTAATATTTGTAATATTTATATAATTAAAACCAAAGATTAATAATGCGAAGGAAGTACTATAATGCAAAATAGCTAGAATCGCTTTAAAAATCCAAATACTTTTATAGAGCCAGTAAGTTAATGTACCATTTGTTCTATAAATAACATTGTGTAGCTGATACGGGAGAGCAGATTGTCACGAACTTTGACATATGGACTGTATACGGGATGCACTAAAAGAAGTTCTTTAAATAGTTCCAAAAATGTCCACTAGTTATCGCTTTGCAAGGGAATTAAGCTCAATCAGTAACTCAAATTAGTTAATGTTGGATCTCTTGAACATAGGTTTTTACAGTAATTTAAGTGGTGGATAAATGGATAACTTCCTACAGCTATAAAATAATCACGAACCGGAGATAAAATATTTTTTAAAAAAATTATTTATTTATTTTTGAGTTGAAGATCCTCTGCGCCTAATTACTCTCTCTCAAAATGTACGGCCGGCTGATAACGCTTCCAAAACCGACATGTTACAACCGCCTCAGTGCCATTCAGAGATGAGTCATTTTATCTGTGTTTCACGTCATATTAGCTATCACCAGTTATTACAGGGCTCTGCTTCTCCGCAAGGGAAGATAACACACTCTGGCCGGCTGCTTTCCTTTGTAAAAAGACGTAAAACGATTTTTTTATTTAAATGTAGGATTACGCCCACTCATACCAGTACATTATAAAAAAGATTTTTTTTTTCCCAACGTCTTTAGTAAACAGAAAACTAACTGGGCGAACTTAACTAACTGGGATTTCTTTTGGGCCATCAAAAACGTGACATCATAAATTAAAAGAAAAGTAAGTACTTGCATAAACTCTGCCACAAAGTTTACGTCATATTCGCAATTTGTGCGATTTTGAATAGCTCCTAGAAATGATGCAAATTGACATTTTCACGGGATTAAAATAAATCAACTATTTTCTTCTGCTGAACCAGGATTCAAATATTTAAATTCAGCAATCAGCATGAATTGTTTTATTTTTAGGTATTCGCGCCCATTTTTTAATGGGCACCTGACAGCTAACGAAACGATAAGTAATAATCCTACGTTAAGTGGTATATCCCGAGGCAGTTCCAAAAGAGGACAGCAGCGGAACCAGGGGAGAGGGTGGGGGGCTTCAACCCCCCCTCCCAAAAAAAGTTATTGCTAAAGGATAATATTCTCCTTTATTGTACTCTTTAAATAGATAAAATGATAATATAATATTTATAATTATTATTATATATAATATTAATAATTATGACTCAGCCCCTCCCAAAAAGTTTTACATTGGTTCAGACTGAAATTTTGCTTTACCGTACATTTTGTTTAAACTTTTGTTAAGTTTTTATTTCAGATTTTAACCCCTCCCGAAAAAAAAAATTGTGGATCCGACACTGACAGAAGAGATGATTTAAATATCAAGAGAAAAGATAATCGCCACCAAACTTTCAAAATTTAGGAATTTGACCTAATAAATAGATGAGCCTCTAAGACAAAATTATTACATAGAATAGTCGAAAACATCTACCCAAGTGAAACGATACCATTGTTTTGTCGGTGTAGCAATTGAAACTCAAAAAACTCCCTTTTGGTTCACCTTTTTTGACACATTAAACAAGTTGAAAAGTACCGTATTATCCCGAATATATATAACGCGGTGTTTTTTGATCATTTTCCGTTAAAAACCTGACTCGCGCTAAATTCGATGTCTAAATCTAGGATATTTCTAATTATCTTGATTAAAAATTTCGGGGTCGCGTTACATTCGAGGCCGCGTTATATTCGGGTCAAGACGGTAGCACACAGTGCCTCAATTGGACTTCACGTCATCCAGAGCAAACCTCAATGAATGCTCTCCCTTCTTTAACCCTTTGAGGCGCCAACCTTTCCCAATACCGAAAGAAGGACAGCCGTTGCCATTGCTCGACTTAACTACCAGCAAGATGGCGGACGATCGAAACGTTCATCGCGTGCCACAGATCTAGAGACCCCCCTTTGACGCAGCTGGCTGTGCCACACAGTCAGCTGGATCAAAAAAAGGGTCTCTAGATCTGTGGCACGCGATGAACGTTTCGATCGTCCGCCATCTTGCTGGTAGTTAAGTCGAGCAATGGCAACGGCTGCCCTTTTTTCAGCATGGGGCAATCTATCCAGCTGTTCTCGCATTCTTCCATTTTTCAGCAGATGTCAGTGCTGTTAAAAATAATCGCGACCCTTTTTTGACGGGAAATGACGTGCTAAAAAGTAATGGATTCTCGTGGAGCTGTGTCACTCGCAACTTTTTTTATAGAAATCAAATCTATTCTTCGTGACTGGCAACAGTCAAAACGTCAGAGTTTGGTGTTCCCAGAGTGGGAACACTGAGCGTTAAAGAGTTAAAAAGAGTGTTTTAAACTCTTCATTCAAAAATAACATTTAGTTTTTTTTTTTATTATTATTTTTTTTTTTACAGTGTTTCTCAAAAATCCACAAACAGTAATATGCAAGTAATTAAAAAACTTTGTAAAAAACACACATAAGAAGTAAAAGGAAAAAGGATACGTGTTTCGTTCAAAAATTGTTTTGAACTCTTATGTGTGTTTTTTACAAAGTTTTTTAATTACTTTATCGTTTAACACCAGTATTTTGAGTGTTTTTTCAGTAATATGCAAGGTTTCTTTTCGTTTCTTTTTTTTTTTTGTGTGTGTGTGTGATTCCCAAAAGAAGACAGCTCGCCAAAAATAGCGCAAAAAAGATTGTTGTGTTGGAAAATATTTTAAAATGGATGCATTTTGTTTGATTTATCTTTACCTTCCCTTTTTTCCCCGTACGGTATACCGATAAACAGGTATCGATGGCCTTCCTATAAAAATGTCAATGTCATCGAGAAGATTTCCTATTTTCGCTATTTTTTTTTTCTGTTTTTTTGAATGACTCAAACTGTGCATATTCCCCCTACATTGCGCAAATATCTTTTTAAAAACTCAACCCTTCTTTTCATTCTACGCTCCAGATTTCGTCTTCCAAATTACAGGTATTCTCTTCGAACTGTGTCATTTCAATCGGCACTCACCCAGAATTCTATCTGCGCAGTTAATAATTATGGTCTGCCATTTTCTTTCTTTCTTTTTAATAGTAATAAAAAGAGAAGGCATAAATGTTAATTTATACAGACGCTTAGGTATTTTTTCGCTGGTAATGAAAAAAGAAAGCCGTGGCGCCCAACTTCCTAGCACTGATTGGATCAAAACACGTTTATCAAGAGTTACGTTTCTTATATGTGTAACTTGTAACATGAAAAATCAGGCGAGGAATCTTCCTTGTAGTTCCAAATGGAGCCAGAAGTTTCTTCTTTATAGTTTTGCCTTCATTTTCTTTCTTTTTTAAACTAATTTAATCCACAACTATCATATGTATAAATGACTATGTCATTATATCTCTCACCCATTTTATTGAAAATGCGACATAAAAGTACGTCATAATTTTACATATACTTAAATACTATTAGTTCACAACAGCTTTAATCTAATGTTACAATATTTCGTAAGCTGTAGAATAGGTTTCCCATGTATTTTTCTATAAATAGGTTACAATCCTAAAAATTTCAACATAGGGTTACCAGGCGAAATACACGAAAGATGAGAGATAAAATGATGAGATTATATATATATATATTATATATATATATATGAAACTCGGCTCTTCGAGCCTCGTCAAGGGGAAACCCCCTTTTTTTAATATGTATTCAGCGAAATTTAGTCTCATCTAAAAGTTTCATAAAAGGTTTCATATATTAACCCTTTGAGGCGCAACCCTTTCCCAATGCTGAGAAAAGGGCAGCCTTTGCCATCGCTCGACTTAACTACCAGCAAGATGGCGGACGATCGAAACGTTCATCGCGTGCCACAGATCTAGAGACCCTTTTTCGACGACAGCTGGCTGTGCGGCACAGCCAGCTGTCGTCAAAAAAGGGTCTCTAGATCTGTGGCACGCGATGAACGTTCCGCCATCTTGCTGGTAGTTAAGTCGAGCGATGGCAACGGCTGCCCTTTTTTCAGCATTGGGCAATCTATCCAGCTGTTCTCGCATTCTTCCATTTTTCAGCAGATGTCAGTGCTGTTAAAAATAATCGTGACCATTTTTTTACGGGAAATGACGTTCTAAAAAGTAATGGATTCTCGTGGAGCTATGTCACCCGCAACTATTTTTATAGAAATGAAATCTGTTCTTCGTGACTGGCAACAGTCAAAACGTCAGAGTTTGGTGTTCCCAGAGTGGGAACACTGCGCGTTAAAGGAAAATAAAGAAAGCGATTCTCCCAGTTTGTAAAACGGGTCATTTACTAGTTCCTAATAAGAGTGTCTTTAACTATAACCAAAACACTTAATTTATGTTAAAAAAGTTTTTTAATGAATATATATTTGAATAATTAATAACTCGGCTGTTCGAACCTCGTCAGATGGAGACCCCCCTGAACCCCCTTATTTTTTAGTTTCATTATTGCCATATTAAAGCGATATTCATTGACTATGTCATTTTATCGCTCATCTCTCGTGTATTTCGCCTGGTAACCTGTTGAAATTTTTGTGATTGTAACCTATTTGTAGAAAAATACATGGGCAGCCTATTCTACAGCTTATGAAATATTGTAACAATAGATTAAAGCTGTTGTGAACTAATAGTATTTAAATATATGTAAATAAAATACATGTGATGCATATTCTACAGCTTACGAAATATTGTAAGAATAGATTAAAGCTGTTGTGAACTAATAGTATTTAAATATACGTAAAATTATGTCGCTTTTTTTGGGACACATTTTTCGAAATTTTCAATAAAGGGGGTGAGAGATAAAATGACATACTCATTAATATATTTTCTACCTGGAGAATATTTCAATTGATGCAGACTGGAAAATCTTTTGCTTTCTTTCCATCTTTCTTTTTGCTTGTGACGTTATTTAGCGTCACAGTTTTGTCATTTGTCAACTGTTTCGTCATTTGTCAACTGTTTAGCATTTAATGATTTTATTTGGGAGTACGGCCGATTATCTACATGAGGGATGTAGGCCGAGGGGGGTTGCCCTCCGTGGGGGGAGGGGGTCTTTCTAAGGGGTACTAACCCGCATTTACTGGAAGTTTCGGAAAAGAACACGGAAAACTCCGAAAGGTTAGGTCGACGGGCGCAATCTGAGGGCATTTAATGAAATTTAAAAAATAATAATAATTTTAATAGGTATAATATTGCTGATTAGGGTTAAACATTAATTATACTTACATATTATGGTATTACGTATTAATTATTGAATATTGTCATAGTACGGGTCGTTAGTATGCATACTGCATATAATTAGCAGTAAGTTGAACAGAAACAAGTTAATTTAATTATGACAATCAATTTATTACTGTATTTATTCATTTTGCATAGTGTACATATGTATTAAGGGTTCTTTACTTCATATATACCTACTCCTCTAATGTAGTTACAAAACAACTAATGTAGTTACAAAAAAATTGCACTTGCATAAGGAATAAAAAGTACTGATACCGTAAGAATCTGGACTGAAATAGTCATTAATCTTGCTTTGTCAGCAAGTTTTATTTGACAGAACAGTATGGTAGTACCCAGTGACAGAACAGTATGGTAGTACATATTGCATTATATATTCAGTGTGGATGGGAAGCAATAAATACAAAAAAAAAAATGTCTGAAGAAAGACGAGGGAAAAATTCTGGAAGTGTTCAAAGTATTAGAAAACAACACTTACAAAGGTTTAGAGCTATGCTTTGGGACGAATACTACCCAATTACCTGGTCAACGTACAAGTTAGACATTACCGCAATGGTCTGGGCGCTAAACTCCGTTCCCCTCAGAGATGAGTTCGGGCTCATTTTTTGAAGCCCGAGCCCGAAGACTTTTAATCCGAGCCCGCCCGAGCCCGAGCAATATTATTAAAGTTGGAGCCCGAGCCCGCCCGAGCCCGAAATTTCAGCTAAAGACAAATAAAATTAACTACTTCATTAAGAGGATACAATAAATTTTGGAGCTTCACACACCTTCTAGTCCCCCGTGCCGCTATTTTTTGAAATAAGTACGTCTATTTATCCCATGAATCACTCTTTAAAATCTGTTTCAAGGAGTATGTTCAACAAAGGAGAAATTTTTCACGAGCCCGAGCCCGCCCGAGCCCGAACGCAATCGTGAATTACAGAGCCCGTCTCATCTCTAGTTCCCCTTAGAACACGGCAAGTGAAGCAGTATCCGGCTTGGCCAGTGCTTGGGGGAGGGGGGGGTCAACTTCCTCTCCGTGTACGCTAATGGGAGCGGGTGCACGTAAAATACCTCGTGGCTCTAATGTCCTCCAAATTGTTAAACGATACCTCTGGGGGGTGCCGATTTCGGGGGGGGGGTCCCTCCTCTGGAATGGGTTCAAAATTAGGGGACCACCGGGCTAAATCGTACTTCCTCCCTCGGGGGCCCTAAAAATGGAAGGCGTCCCCACCCCTCTGCCCATCGACCCTCCCTACCTAGGGGCTCTGTCACCACCGTTGCGGATCAGGGGGGGCATAAGCAACAACAACAACAAGTTAGACAGTCGGTCAACTGACTGAGGATTCACTCGATGTTCAAGTAACTAAGCCGCGTTTCCGTTCTTGGTCAGTTAGGTCAATTTAGACAGGTGTCAACTTACAAAGGTCATACCTGCCAACCTGGGAAAATTAACATCAGTGCTCATCAGTGCTATAAAATCTTGTGCTCATTTCAGTAAATTCCCATCTCACATCAGTAAAACTAAGTTCATTTTTTGTTAATAACTAGTGCTCTTGTTACCACTTGTTAAACTAAGTTTATTTATTGTCAAAATGCTCTTTAATTTAATTTTTAATATCATTTTCATTTACAACTGAACCTGCTCTACTTAATGAAGTTTTTTTTTTTCCTTCCTGACTGATTTCCGGTTGGGGGAGGGGGTTAAAAATTTAAATTTAAAATAGGAATAACTTTTTATTCTTTCGGAATTGGAGCTTTAAATGAAAGAGTACTAAAGGAAAAATATTTACTCTCAAGAGGGATGGAAAAAGATCCTGCCCTATTCAATGCTGCTTTTTTTTCCCTTTATTGGTTTCTTCGAGAGATGAGGGGGAGGGGAGGTAAAAAATTGCATTTAAAATCAAAATAGGAATCAATTTTTATTCTTACGGTATTGGACATTTAAATAAACGAGTGCTGAAGGGAAAGTATATATTCTCTGGACGGATGGAAAAAGATTGCACTGAAAAAAATTGAGAACTTCGAAAATCGCCAAACAATCCGTAAAATGACTCGTCATATCCGTACATCAGTAAATTAACACTAAAATCCGTATATTTTACGGATAATCCGTAAAAGTTGGCAGGTATGAAAGGTGGTCAACTTCACAGGTTTCCCTGTATATTGTTTTCGCGAACCACCTAATACATTTCAATAAATATTACGGAATGCGGCTTACCGCAGTTATCTTCATCCGTGTTGTCTCCGCAGTCGTTATCATCGTCGCAGTGCCACGACACAGGAATGCATCTGCCGTTCGCGCATGCGAAGTGGTAGGACATACACAGGGCTGTAAAAACAACAATAATCATTGAATAACACACAGTGGCCATCGATAGATGTAAATATATTCTTATGCTAAAATAATTGCAATGATAACAATCATGCGATAAATATAATAACTTAAATAAATGTTATCAAATGTTATTACCGTGTTTACTCGCGTAATAGTCGCCCTCGCATACTAGTCGCAAGCCCGTTTTGAACAAGAATAAATCGTCCAAATATCCCCCCCCCCCGCACAAAAGTCGCAGTCACGTATTTGACCTTCATTTATGTCTAAAAAAGTACTACTATAAAAAGAAGAAATGCCCTTTTTTTTGTGTGTGCAATTGAAGAAAAGATTATTTAAAATACGGCAGATAAACTGGGAAGACTTAGTCAGTTAGTTATTTTATTATAATACCAGTAATGTTTTAGCAGTAGAGAATACTCTACTGCTAAAACACCACAATATTATGTAGTTAATTTCTCCACCTAATAGTCGCACCTAGACTGTCACCTCGAAAAATTATCCAAAAAAAAAAGTCCGACTATTACACGAGTAAACACAGTATTAAATACTATTATTTGCTGTCTCCACGCAAATGGACAGATAGACCAATATTGATAATAAAAAATAAACAAATTTTTTTTTGATGACCAATATTCAGGTTTCGTACAAGTCCTGAATCTGCTATAATTCAACTTTTAAAAAATTGTCGTAAAAGTGGTCCAGGTGTTTAAATAATGCGAAAGCCAGAATATCTCAAATAATAAGTTATTTGAGATATTCGAGAGAACTTTCGCATTATTTAAAAACCAGGACCACTTTTTTAAAATCATTTTTAAAATCAAGAGCATTTTAAGACAATTTTTCGAAAATTTGGAGATTTAGCAAATCCTGGATTCGCACGAACTCTGAATATTGATCAATTCTGATGGATATTTTCATGACAAATATTGATCATACAACGCCAGCTTTTTATAAGAAATTATCTCTGACAAAGTACTCGCCATAAAAGGGAGGGGGTGAATTCTTAGACTGAAACAGTCTATTCTGCAGAGGAATGAGGCGGCACGAGACCCCTCTGCAAATGAAGGCCGAGCAAATGGCACCTTTTTACCCGGCTGGATAATGCTTTCAGCTACCACACGGATTTCACACGGAATCCACTGTCGGAAACAATCAACTGGGGAAGAATAAAGTCCAGGGTATCTACTGTCTGTTGACCACAAGAATAGCTCTTGCCAAAGAGTCTATGCTAGTCTGTTGCCGTGGAAACAAGTCTCACCCCGTTTTCGAGAGGGGAGAACCGAGAAGAAAAATAACATGAGGTGTGAGGTTATCTTTTATTCCGCAAATTCCTCCTACGCCAAAGCCCCCATTGAAAATGGACAGGTCCAGTGGGTATAGCAACCGACACTAACTAAACTTGCTGGCGGGAGCTATTCTTATGATCGACTGACAGTATTCTCCCCGAGTTGTAAGCCGGTAGTCGGTTGTTAGATCTGCCTCACCTTAGAGGAAAGTTAAAGGGTTCTTGTAATTGGTTAAACGAGATGAAACTCGTTTTAAAAAGTCGTTAGGGCAATCGGTAATTAACAACTGGTGTCCTACCACGATGGTATCGAAGTGTGCCAGTGACTGGTAGTTCTCACTCACGGAGTGTTAAATTTTTCGGGTAAACAGTCGCAACACTCAATTTGGTGCTATCACGATTATGGAGTATAAAAGAAACGAGAATTTTTATACCTGTTACGTCAGTGTCGAACTGGGACGGAACAACCAATCAAAACGCACTGCTTCATCCTCTTTCTGTCTGATTTCTCATTCGAGGGCATTGTCTTTGACGATTTTCCAAGGGGGCTGGAGGACATCGATTAAGGAAGGGGTGTGTTTTTGACAGTGGGAAATAGTCAACCTCGCCAAGGAAAGGGGACCTTTACTGGTAGTGCTTAACACTCCATAATACACACAATTAAAAAGAAATCTGTCTTGTATACCTATGTCAGATAGATTTCGCCTGCATTTACTCTGGCGGGGAAAAATACGGGATTTCCGATGGTGATTCCACAAGGCAGAACCGAGAAGAAAAATAACATGAGGTGTGAGGTTACCTTTCATTCCGCAAATTCCTCGCACACTCAAGCCCCATTGAAAATGGACAGGTCCAGTTGCTACAGCAACCGCCACTAACCGATTTAAACAAGGGGGAACCGAGAAGAAAAATAACATGAGGTGAGAGGTTATCTTTCATTCCGCAAATTCCTCCCACGCTCAAGCCCCCATTGAAATGGACAGGTCCAGTTGCTACAGCAACCACCACTAACCAGACTTGCTGGCCGGAGCTATTTTTGTGATCGACTGACAGTATTCTCCCCGAGTTGTATCGGTACTGTTCCGAGAGCTGCGTGGTAGCGCACAGAGAAGCTCATAGCATAGCTCAGGCAGCATTAGGAAAGGGGGGGAACTTGCCCCTCCCTGGATTATTGTATGTCCTTTTACCCTTGCTATTTTGTTCTTTACAACTTGGTAATTATATGCTGAAATAATCTTGCCCCTCCCTGGAAAAAAATTCTGCCGACGCCCGTGTCCAGACTAGAGATGAGTTCGGGCTCATTTTTTGAAGCCCGAGCCCGCGGACTTTTAATCCGAGCAATATTATTTAAGTCGGAGCCCGAGCCCGCCCGAGCCCGAAATTTCAGTTAAAAATTTTAAAAAATCCAATTACTTCATTGATAGAATACAATGAATTTTGCCGTTTCTGGAAATTAAAGACAAATATAGTTGCAAACTCTCAATGCACTTTCTAATTCTTTATTTATCCATATGTTTATCAAATAATGTCGGATCTCATGACTAACTAATGAATATAAGCCGCCGTTCTGAAATATCCAAAGAGCTTAACGCACCTTCTAGGCGCCAGTGCCGCTATTTTTTTTTTATAAGTACAGCCAACTCCGGTTATAGTGAACCCGGATATAGTGAACCATCGGATATAGTGAACGCAAACCATTAGTCCCGATTCACACACAGTATCTCTATCCATCATGAAGACACTTGGGTTTTAGTGAACTTCGGATATAGTGGACGAAATTGGATGGTCCCCAGAGGTTCACTATAACCGGAGTTGACTGTACTTTTATTTTCCTCATGAATCACTTTTTAAAATCTGTTTCAAGGAGTATGTTCAATAAAGGAGAAATTTTTCACGAGCCCGAGCCGGCCCGAGCCCGAACGTAATTGTGAATTACAGAGCCCGAGCCCGGTTCGGGCTCGGGCTGAGCCCGTCTCATCTCTAGTCCAGACCTCTCCCCCAGTTATACATGACCGTGGCAACAGGGATCAACGTCAGATTGGTTACACGTATTCCACGACGGTCAGAACATGTAATCTAAGCATTAACTGATAAGAGCTGTAAAAATTTCTCGCGAACGTTGAAAGAAGCGGTTAAGACACATTTCAAACACATCCCAACATTTTTCTCGTCTGAGAACTGAGAAAATTCATTTCTTAGAATTGCACATAACGGAGACAAATGCATATATTGATAAGAGTGTGTGAAGTTGGTGCAAAATAACCGGAAGTCGGGAGTCAGCGGGAGCAAAGATAAAAACTTTTATAATAACGCCGTTAAAAGTCGTTTGTTCTGAAGACCTTCTCCATAGAGATGGGCGGTTCGACTCATTTTACTGATTCGAATCTCGACTCACTCACTACTTCGATGATTCGAATCAGTGATTCGAATCTTGAATCAATAAAACAACTAAAGAAAATTTCCCTCTCTCTGCGCCGAGAGCCGTACTATTTAAACACCCTTCACCCATTCATCGGGTTTCTTCTCCGCTGAGTTCTCGGGCAGTTAGCATCTCTCTCTCCTTGCTCCAGTAAAACTAGTGTTTAAACTGCCCGAAATGAAAATACAGGGGAGCTTCGTATGACCCCCTGGGCCTGTAAGATTAAAAGGTTAAAGTAATTAAAAAACTTTGTAAAAAACACACATAAGAAGTAAAAGGAAAAAGGATCCTTTTTCCTTTTACTTCTTATGTGTGTTTTTTACAAAGTTTTTTAATTACTTTATCGTTTAACACCAGTATTTTGAGTGTTTTTTCAATTAAAAGGTTAAGTTTGGTGTCAAAGTATTCGAAATTTTATGTATCGATGGGGGTCCCAGAGGGGGGGTCGAGAATCAATAAAAACGCGCTCCGATGAATAGTTTCAGAGATATACGTTAATTAATTATGGTAATTAGACTAATTAACCATGATTGAGGCTTAAAAGGACTGCAAACATGTAGAAATTGGCTCTGGGATGGTTTCCAGACTTTGGAGATGCCGTCGGAGGAGGCTAGTGTTTAAAATGCCCAAATTGAAAATATAGGGGAGCTTCGTATGACCCCCTGGGCCTGTAAGATTAAAAGGTTAAGTTTGGTGTCAAAGCATTCGAAATTTTAAGTATCGGTAGGGTGTTGAGTCTAGGGGGGGTCGAGAATCAATAAAAACGCGCTCCGGTGGATAGGTTCCGAGATATACGTTAATTAATTATGGTAATTAGACTAATAAACCATGGAGCTGTTTTTTTCTGCGATGACAGAAGAAGAAGCTTTCCGAGAGAAAGCAGTAGCAAAAGCATCACAAGCTGGTATTGATCTCAGGATTTTCTTATCGCCGGCCTCAGAGGCGTAGCCAAGGGGGGGGGGGGTTAGGGGGGTCATAACCCCCCATGAGGAATTTTTTGCCATACAAAATGTATATTCTTCACTACATTATCATACACACGTATACATATATATGAGTTGCAGTAGTCATAACCCCCCCCCATAAAAAATTTCTGGCTACGCCCCTGGCCGGCCTGTATTTTTGCCCTTTATCGAATTCGAGATTTCACTGAAATGAAAATGGGAATATCGGATATTTGATGTTGAAATAAAACCGATATGTCGATTTTTGGCCCAGTCCTACTGAGGGGCTGCTGCCCCCCCCCCAAAAAAAATGGGGACCCTTTACTTAGCTTACAATTGAAACTTTATCTTTAAATTTGATACCCAGCCCACCCCGAAATAAAATCCTGGCTACGCCACTGTCAATAACACTAACTACGCCACTGCTTTAGGCCCTATTTTGTATTTCTCTGAATTACGAAAGAAAATAAAATCATTCCCCTTAAATGAAAAACAAGGTAAAAAAAAAAAAAACGAAATCTGCTGCAATAAAGCGAAATGTTATTTAGCTTACTACAAAGTCCTTTTGTGAGAGCGCTTAATACCGCCCCTGTATCCTTCATTAAAAGTGACAAGCACAATCCTAACTTTATTTCATTCTATTTCCCTTCACATGAAAATCCGCCACCATGTAAACTTAACGTTCCGTTTTTTTTTTTTTTTTTTTTTTTTTGAGGGTGGGGGCAGGGGGACATATTTTGAAGTTAAAAAGTAGAAAAGGGATGTTTCATTAAATTTTTAAACAAATATTAAATCAGTCAGACAAGTTGGAAGGAGGGATTTTCTTAATTTTTTTTTCGGGGGGGAGATTGACCCCTCTTGCCCTTAGGAAGTAACGCCTATGCCCCCCGCCAAAAGCAAACGATGTTCGACCCACTCCACACCCACAGACAGATAAAAACTTTAAAATCCGACCACCAACCAAGAAATGAAACACCAAAGATTCGAAAAAAAAACTTCAATTAAATGAAACATCCTTTCAACTCTTTTCGACTCCTTTCGACTCTGAGTCGATAGAAGATTCGAAAAAAACCCCTCCAATTAAATGAAACATCCTTTCAACTCTTTTCGGCTCCTTTCGACTCTGAGTCGATAGAAGATTCGAAAAACTAACGAATCTCAACGATAGTATACAATCACCGAAACAGAGCGAAACACTGAATCAGTAAAAGATTCGTTGCTGCACCAACTCAGTGACCAACTCACCCACACCCACTCATTTTACTGTTTCAAATCATCTATCGACTCAGAGTCGTAAAGAGTCGAAAAGAGCCGAAAGGAGTCGTAAAGAGTCGAAAAGAGTTTGAAAGAGTAAGGGAAAATCCCTGGGAACGGCAAAGGGAAAATAAGTTTTTCTTCCCTTCGCACTTGGAATGTATTTCCCTTGAGGGCTTGAGATTCGAATCAGTAGAGAGTGAGTGTAAAGACTGAGCCACTCAGTACCAAGATTCGAATCACTGATTCGACTCATCGAATCATTGGCCATCTCTACTTCTCCACTTACAATTAGCATAATGGATGCAAGTGACGCATGGAGGAAGATCAGAGGGTCTGAAAATCCGATCATTCTATCTGTCGGTCCAGAATTCCTTTAGGCTGATTCAATAAAAAAGCTAATTTGACCCAAACAAAATGTACAATAAAGCAAATTGTTATCTTAAAACATTTGTGTGTGTGGGGGGGGCAGTTTTGTAGATCTGCATTATACCAATTAAAGCTGTGTGGATTAATCATAGTGTATAAGCATTTGAATGACTGTTTCTTTTTTCCTAGAATAGCGTGAGCATTAAATATTGTTTTTAAAAAATTCTGAAAAGTTTGAGATATTTAATTAATATTATAACACGAAAATATATTTTGTCTTTCAGCAGTCGGACTATGGGCTATTGCAGAAATTATAGGGTTTTTATTTTCGTACGTCAATCTTACAAAAATGTTTATGATTTTTCTAAAAAGTTCTAAGCTTAAACTGTTTACAAACACGTCAGTAACACTTTGGTATACTACAGATATATTTTCAAGTAATACAAAAATAAAAAATAAGCTTTTTATTGAATACTAAAACAAAAACATTTTGGTCAATAAATTCTATATGAATTACGAAACTGGGAAAAAAAAATTAGTATGTTTATAATCTGTTTCTGTACATTGGATTAAAACAGTTTTAAATTTTAAATTATTGTGATATGAAGGTTTAATAAAAAAAATTGACTGTTTGACCTAAATAAAATGTGCAAAATAACACAAAATTCTATCCTAGAGTAAGCGTTAGCAAATTTTTTAATTTAATTTATTTTATTTTTTAGTGGGGAGGAGATGAAGACACCCTAGGCCGTCTCTCCTGGATTCGTGCATTTGGTCAGTGGCAAAAGCAGGACTTTTTTATCGGGACCAGCTTCAGGATTGAGGATTTGGTATCAAGTATTTTGTGCTGGAAGAGTTTAGAAGGGAAAAAACAAACAATTTTAAGAGCAGACGGCAGAATCAAAGTCAAATTAGTTTTAGTGCTAGCAAAGTTTATTCTTAAATTAATAAAGGAATGATGATCAATGAAGAACCCCCAAAAATTGGATTAAAAATGAGATCTTTTTTCTTTCTTTCTAATTCTTGCTAAAGTACGCGGAAGTGAAAGTGCGCACTCAAGGATGAAATTGATCTCCAGTCTGGACTAAAACGGGGCTCTCATCTCTGTCAAGTTCAGTATTTTACTTATGAAAGAGCGGATGCTAAAGCCTAAATATCTTTTTGCATCTTTTATTATTTTAAATATTTGGCATTTCTTGTTGTTTTAATTTAGTTTTTAAATTTTGATTACTTAAGATGTTTTAACCTAAAACACATTATTATAAATCACTTATTTCTATAGCACGGATTTTAATGACATTTCCTTCTTCTGCTTTTTTTTTTTTTTTTTTTTTCAAGGAATTATTGAAATTTTTGTTTGATTACTAGGAATTTTTTTTAATTTTAAGGACATCTTTTTACGTCTTCAAGGATTTTTTTTTCGCATTTTTAAGGGCATTTTTTAGGTTATCCAAATCCGGGCTATATTTGTGTCATTCCAAATACTTCACAGTAAAATTTCGAGAGAAGCTTGAGTCCCCTGCCCGGATCTCGCACCCGTTGATTTCCAACCTGACGCCGCAGTTCTGGATAGGGATGGACGCGAGACGACTTTTTTGCGAGACGAGACAGAGATTTACAGCTTTTCTGCGAGACGAGACACACATTTTTAACATTACGATATAGGGATTTTTGCGAGACGCGAGACGCATATTTTTCGTCTCGCGTCCATCCCTAGTTCTGGAAGCCGTCGTCCGAGAGACTTCCCGAACAAAAATCCATGCCCATGAAAAAAAAAAAAAAAAAAGAGAAGATAATCTTAATCATTTTCAAGGATGGGAATGGACAGATTATCTCGAATTCGAGATTGAAAAAGGAGGCGGGTGAAAAGAATGATCCATCGCTTAGCTAAAATTTTCTTCACGTATGCTGACGAGTTCTTGCAATTTTACAGGGTTTCGGACCCGCCCACAAACCCCCAAAAACCCAGTTGAGTCTTTTTTTTTTAATCCAATAAAACCCACACAGAAATGGGGTTTTTTTGGGGGGAGGGGTTATTAAAAATTATTAAAATTTTTCCTTTCTTTCATTTAAATCATTTGTTATTTGACATTAAATACATATAATATTACCTAAATAAATTAGTGCATTATATTAGATAAATACATAAATGCCAGTTTAATTTTTTTATAATTATTTTTCCAACTTCAACATAAAGAATAATAATCTTTTTAAAAATAATACCTGGAGCTAATTCTATCAGCAATATTTGCTTTGAAATGAATAGGTGTAGAATGCAGGCAGGGATAACTTGGTAATTTATCACTTTAATAAATAAGTTTTTAACTACGAATAAAATATGTAATTATCAGTATAGTGACAAAAAAAATCCTTTCCCAGATAAGAGAAGAATGGGACAAGTCTTTCTCTTACAGCTTACAAGCATGCATCTCATGAATGAATTCAGGTTCAGGAAATCATCCTGTATTCTATCAGTTGCTGCATTACTTTAGTACTGAGAAATATAAAACTGATTCATTATACATTGTTTACGTGGGATTTAATATCAGACATATTAATTCTAGATTTTTTTAGTAAAAAGGAATATATATTTAAAGCAAAAATGAATAACTATAAAGAAAATTATTAAATAAATAGTAGTTCAGCAGTAATTTGGCCTGAAAAGGGTTTACTGACTTATATTCTAACTAGAAAATATAACTATGACTTAAAAAACATAAAGTAAAAAAAAATTAAAAGTTCATAAATTTAAAAAGTAATAGAAAACAGCCAATCAAAAACAACATATTTTTTAAGCGAACAATAATATACTTTTATCTATGGTCATAAAACAAATTAGGAGCACTTTATAAACGCCAGCAGAAGAAGATACAGTACTGCATTAAAGTTAAAGTTATTTTTATATTTTAATTAATTAATTAATTATTATTTTCTAATGAAAGTTTTTTTAGACTAAAATTATTCTGTTTTGAAATAAAACTCTAAAATTTTAATCCAAAAAGTGTTATACTATAAAAAAAATCTTAATTAAACCAAAAAATACCCAATAAACCCACCTGGGTTGAGTTTTCTTTTTTTTTTTTTTTTAGAAAAAACAACGGCTTTTTTAAAACCCTGCAATTTAGATAAAATAACTGTAACCAAAACAAAATCAGCTCTTACTTAATATTTATTAAGGTCAAAATACAGTTTATGTATTTAATAAGCAAAAAATTTCGATGCATTGCAGGGAAACCTGTAAGTCACTGAACGGAATTTCACATGACAGTCACACGAAGGGTTAAATTGTAAAATAAAGTGCATTTTCTAGAACTGCAACACAATGACATCAACGGAATCCCCCCTCCAAATTAGGATTTCGAGATAACGAATGGGATAGTATTTCTCTTGATTATTCATACTTTTATTACCTCAAATATCATAAGGTAAACAGATAAATTCTTGTTATTCCCAAAGATATTTTTTTTTCTTTCGGATCTAAATCTTAGGAAAAAGCAACTGATAGTAGGAGAAAGATGTAGGGAGAAAGACAAAGATGGATATGTGTGAATGCTTCTTTCTTTCTTTCCCCCCCCCCTCGATAGTGGGGGGGAGAGGGGGGGTTAGCTGTGTCAACCTTAAAATTTATCAACATTTCTTTGCTGTTTTCAATATCAATATCAATTACGTTTTCATTTTTATTTATGTACATTTTTTATAGAACAATTTATATATCTATCTCTCTCTATATATATATTAAATATATTAATTAAAAAGTTTTTTTAATAACTTTTAGTTACATTTTTTAAACAAAAATAAAATAAAAAATAAAAAAAGGTAATTATTTAAAAAATAAATAAAATTATATGAATAAAATAAAATAAAATAAAATAAAATGTAACTTAATCTAAAAAAATTAATGGAGACAGGAATTTTTTTTTAAAATGACACCTATTTAATCCTTTTAGATCTGATTAAATAATTTCTCTTTGAATTAAATAATTTTTATGATAATACAGATTAAATTTGTAATTAAAAAAACAGGGAAATTAAAAAAGT